>JALHBX010000079.1:0-19945 GCA_024340025.1 Tolypocladium tundrense
CGACCCACTTGGGCACCGCTGTTGTGTATATAACTGGGACCTTCGTCCCCTTGACTTGGGCAGTGGTTAAGGCTAATAGACTCTCTATAACCCTACATTTTGATACCTACAAGCACCCAAAAGGTGGCTTCCCGACCCCAGCTGCCGTGACTGTTTTCTTGGAAGGGGCAAGCCCGGATGGACCTCGGGTAACCCTCGCGCCTTTGTTCCCACAGGATGCCCCGACAGTTGTGTATGGATCCCGCGATTTTAAGCAACATTTTCCGACATATCTAGCAAAGGGAGCCCATGAGGAAAGCCCCATAAGAACGGTCATGGCGCAGGGCCCGGTCCGCGAGCCAGTTGTCATTGTTGGCAACCCGGAAACAACGGGAACACCAGAGATCTTCCCGTGCGAAAACTGCGGACATGATGGACATCATCACAATGGTCCCCATCCTCCAAGGATGACCCTTCCCCCCTTCCAACCTGGTCAACCGCCCATTGTTGTCAATGTCGATGTCAGTGCTGGAAATGGAATTTCGAGCACCAGCAACAGTGGCGGAAACAACCAAACAAGCACTGGCACCGGCGGTAGCAGCACCGGCGGCACCAGCGATAGTGGTGGCAACGACCTGAGCGGGAACAGCACCAGCTATGGCGGAATTAGCGACAGTCACAGCGATAGCCACGGCAACACCACCAGCCTTGGCGGAAACAGCAACACCCATGGCGGAAACAGCGACAGCCATAGCGATAGCCACGGCAATACTACTAGCACCAGCCTTGGCGGAAACAGCGACAGCCATAGCGATAGCCACGGCAACACTACTAGCACCAGCCTTGGCGGAAACAGCGATAGCTACAGCGAAAGCCACGGCAACACCACCAGCACTAGCCTCGGCGGAAACAGTGACAGCCACAGCAACACTACTAGCACTAGCCTTGGAGGAAACAGCGATAGCTACAGCGACAGCCACGGCAACACCACCAGCACTAGCCTTGGAGGAAACAGCGACACTCATGGTGGAAACAGTCACAGCGATAGCCACAGCAATACCACTAGCACTAGCCTTGGCGGAAACAGCGACATCCATAGCAACACTACTAGCACTAGTCTTGGCGGAAACAGCGACACCCATGGCGGAAACAGTCACAGCGATAGCCACAGCAATACCACCAGTACTAGCCTTGGCGGAAACAGCGACATTCACAGCAATACTACTAGCACTAGCCTTGGCGGAAACAGCGATAGCTACAGCGACAGCCATAGCAACACCACTAGCACTAGCGATAGTGGTGGCAACGACCTGAACGGCGGAAACAGCACTAACCTTGGCGGAAACAGCTATAGTGACAACCACAGCGACAGCCACAGCGACAGCCACAGCGACAGCCACAGCGACAACCACAGCAACGCCACCAGCCACAGCGGCAGCCACAGCGATGGCCACAGCGACAACCACAGCGACAACCATAGCAACGCCACCAGCTACAGCGACAACATCAACCACAGCGACAACCACAGCTACCGCAACGGCACCAACGACAACCACAGCGACGACATCAACAACAGCGACAACCACAGCTACCGTAACGGCACCAGCGACACCCACAGCGACAACGTCAACCACAGCGACAACCACAGCTACCACAACGGCACCAGCGACACCCACAGTGACAACAGCTACCGCGACGGCACCAGCACTAGCGATGGTGATGGCAAACGACCTGAGCAGAAACAGCGACAGCAGCGCTACCGAAGGCAACGCCAGACTAGCCGTCATTTTCAACTTCTCTAATCTACCCACGGTGGTGATACGAAAAGCGGCACCGCAAAACGCCGCGCACACGGCACAACAAGGCGTAACAAGGCAGCCGAGGCGTTCTATCTAAAGTTATCTATATTATTTAAATCCAGTTATTTTTCCTTCGGCTTTAATAGCAGCTTTAAAGCGATCTGGCATCGAGTTAACCTAAGTATTAATTGAGTTTTAGCTTAGCCAGTCCTAGGTTCCGAAAGTCATATCAATTAGGTCCGGGCGCTCCCTGCAAAGCAGCGACCGTACGGCGTGAGAAGGCGACTGCCATCTATTTCTTATTAGCGAGAGGTCCGGGCTTGCTAAAGCGTTATGATAGCGAGTATCATAGTGCTCTGTATATGTGTGACGGTTTAGGTTCCTGTGACGGTCTGGGTTCCCAAGGGATAATGTAACGCGCACACACGGACTGGTACAGTTTGGCAAGGAGTACGGTGGACAAGGACCCAGCAGTCACTTGGAGTTCACCACCGGATCCGGCGAGCAACGTCATTGAGACTAATTATTAAGACTACGAGGATTTTTCGCAGAAGGGAAAATTCCTCCTGCAAGATTCAGTCTCTGGATATTGAGGATAGACAGAACTGAATGCCAGACTATTGTATTCTTCTATCTTTGATACCTAACCGTTTGCACAACAGTGCGCCGAGACACACAGAGGAAACGTATCGTTCTACCTAGGTAGAAACGCACCATCCGATGATGCGAAATAGACGCCCAACAGGTCTTCGTACGCGCCAAAGTCTTTCACCATCTTGACCACTCTGGCCCGAGGCGTGGTCACCTGGATGAAATCAATGCCCGTGGACGCCAGACCGAGGCGTCGTCAGACGTTGCCCGATATGACCGTCGCCGGGGCGCTCTCCGTCCTGCCCGGGCCGAGGTGTGTCGCCAGCACATCCTTGGTCTTGATAAACATTTGACCCTGTGCCTTCTCGATAAACGACATGACCTTGGCGCGGTTCTCGCCAGATCGGGAGCACAGTTCCACGGTCGTCACGACCATGTCTGGCATGTCCTTGCCGATTGAAATCTTAATACCGTTTGGCAGTATTAGCTCCGTGAATATTGTACTTCGGATGACGAGTGCCTTCATAATTAGTCGGATAGAGTTTTGCGAGTACTCCGGCCCGATCTTGGTCTCTATGGCGAACGTAGCGAGGAGTCCGGGGTGGAACATGAATATGGGGATTCCCGTAATCGAACCCTCTTTGTATCTCTCCTCCGCCCGGGTTGTCAGTGGGGAGGCCGAGGGTTCCCACTCGATGTCCAAATCAGACCTACTCGAGAGCCTTTCAGTGGTAAGGGTTTCCTAGTCCACTCCCTGCTGTAGGCTATCCCAGGCGTCTGGGTCGTAAAACTCCGATGGTTTCGTACCCTCGACAGGGCGTTGTAGCTGAATGGGAACCGGTCGTCCCAAATCACTTCGGCGTAACCGTGGTAGTCCTTGGCGTTGTTGGTCGCCGGTGTCGCGGAGATTCCGAGCCATGCGTTGTAGTCCAGCTTCTTTACCACCTTGTTCATCGCGGCCCTGGGCGATTTGATATAGTGGCACTCATCGCAACATGAATGCAGTCAACGCAACAATACGATTTGCGATAGCGGCAGGTCGACTCGACAATACACAACGTTAAAAGCCACAACACCTCACCTTCCCCACAAACCCACCCCATTTCAAACACCTCGTGCCTTGGATGGCAGGCGCTGCTTCAGTCGCCGTAGATGGGACTCTGAACACTCGGCAAGTAGCCTTCAAGTCAGCTTGCAAATAGTGCAAACCCCACGAGACCCCGCGGAGAAATGGAAAAAGAAGAGACAAAAGTAGAAACGGACGCTGTACGGTATGAGCTTTTGGGAGATCATGACAAAGCTTGGGAAACGTAATGTAGATCATGAATAGTTGCCCTTTCGGCTCAGCCGCCGGGCGTAATAAATTGTGTGTGTGTATAGGCGAATAGACTATGCGATCTTATTAGTACGAAAATTGACGAGAATGCAGTAGGCTCTCACCTTTCGAGAATTATCAGCGGCTTCATAGGCATACACCACAATAGATGCCTGTGTCACTTGTGCCATTGACGCAACTCACAACATAATTCTATACGCATCCGTGACCACTTCGTGGTCCATCGTGACTCGAATGAATCCATAGTCGCCCTGTAATAATTACACGTCATCGCAAGAGCCAAGAATACGAGGGCTGTTACAATAACAGCACAGCGCACCATCTTTCGGTATCTCGAATATTTGCTTGCCATGACGAGCCAGAACCCGCGTCGAGGTGCGGCCCCGGCAGGGCGACGACGCGGAAGACAGCCCGGGCGTCGACACCGACAGCAAGGTCGACGGCGGACCTCTTCGGCAGCACGCCGGCTTAATGCTAGTGTAATACACCATAGTTGACAGTTGCCCAGGCCAGGCGGCGTGCAATAAGTCGTTCGAGGCCTTTGCCGAGGCAGGAGAGAAGAGAGATCGGACGCCAGGAGCCGGGCTATGACCGGTTCCGACGCCCTGACTTCGTGATCATAACCACCTCCGCTTCCCTAAATAGCTTGGGGTGATAGCCAATGTCAAGACAGCCTTGATTTAGTTTGTGGATAGGGCTCCCAATCGCGTGCTAGACAGCGCGGAGCATCTTGACGGTAATGTTATCTAAGCCGGGACAAGTGTTGCTCGAGCGTAGAGTCGCGTCACGGACTTTGAAGATATGCGGCGCTTGAGCGTTGCCCGCCGCAGGGCATTGGCTTTGTCTAGCTACGTCTCATAGACAGCATCGTCCACTTGCAGCGGTGGTGGTTGGAAAGCACCAGGTGACTTCAACCATCGAACCGCTTCAAATACGAGGCACTGTCTACGAAACTGTCAATAAGATCGCGCTAGTAATAGCGCTTGACTCGCCGCACGACTCTCTGAAAATCCCTCTTAGCAAGTTATACCTCTCGGTCAAAAGAGAGAGAGTAAAGTTTCCTCACCGCGCGATACTCCGCCGCGGCCAACGCGCATTCCCCCGTCCACCAGGGCGCGCTGCGCGCATCTTTGCGGATAGGTCGACTGGCGGCCCTAGCAGCGCACTGAACGAGGTTGACCAATGCTAACGCGAGTGCGTCTAGGTCGTCAGGGGAAGCGGTCGACGACTCGATGCCCGCTGCGCCGCTTTCAACCATTTCGACGAATCGTTTTAATTCCTCATCAGAGGTAAGACGAACCTTCCTTGTAGGTAGTCGCGCTAGAGTAAGCTTAGGCAGAGTGATGCTGAGCGTGAAGTGGTCGGAGCTAGTGGCAAGATGGTCCTCAACCACCGCATCGGTCAGAGCGATATTGGAAAAGGCGAGGTCGATCGTATTGCCGTATAGGTTTATCGGGATATTGGCCGGGTTTAGTGAGTTCAGCCCACCACGGCCTCACCGCGACCGTCAATACGGCTAGCTTGCCAGCTATGGTGTTTGGCGTTGAAGTCGCCGGCTACCAGACACCTGTCTAGCGCCGGCTACTGAAGCAATACGTCCAGCGCCTCAATATGGGCTGGCTAGCGGTAAAAGTTTACGATAGTAGTGTTTTTCAAGGTAAGCTAGAGAATGTCCCGAGTTGACGCAGGCCTATTCTGATCTGCCATTAGACCAGGCCTCCGTCGGACATGGGTCATAACACTTGGTCGGGTATTATTGTCTTTCCAGCTATCAACAGGGGAGAAGGTGCCGTACGCCGGGTGAGTTTTGGTAAGGCATCAGCCATCCTTGGTTTCGGTCCATGGCTCCTGGAGGAGTACTATATCGTATCGCTCGGAATCAGCGAGGGCAAGGGCGAAGTCATGAGCTGGCGAGATCTTGCGCACGTTCGCATAGAAGACCCGCAGGGCCTTCTTGTTGTCACGTTGATATGGGCGTGGATGTCTCGTCATGTGGAAAACGTGTCATCAGTGATGCGTCACCTCTTCGAAGGGGAGGCAGATTGTGTCGTTGGCCCTCAATCCGGGGCTGAGGTGTCGTGGCCACTATGATGAACGGCGGGGTCATGGTCCTGGCCGGGCTCAGAACAGGTGAGAATAGGCGAGCCAAGGTTAGTATTGAAATAGTCACCCGAAAGCCGTATTCTGGATTAAAGTAGAGAGTTGTCTTCCGGGATATATACCACCTCGGATCTCGGTCATTAGAGGTCTGGGGGTAGCATGGAATTTAAACGCGGTAAGATCGGAGTGTCACTCCTTGTGACTCACTATTCATGCGTAATAGCTTGCTATAAGCTGAGCGACAGCAGCCCGGTTGATAACTTGTAGATATTCCGAAGGAGTCATTGTATGAGTTGTTTATTAATTAAGGAAAGACAAATAACAGAAGGTTGTTGGAGATATTGAGGATTGTAGAACTTAGCACTATTCCCCTCACTATTTTGCAAGATAGCCAATTGATTGACTTGCTAGATATACGCACTCTGAGGTAGTACCGTGACATGGCACCGTTAGGTAACGTGGTTCGAAGCATGTGCCGTTAGGTGACGTGGGACTTTGAGATGGCGCTGCACAGCCTGTTTACTGTATTGCTTCTAAATTTAACCAGGCGACTGATGGATCGCAGCGATAATGCAGGTTGCGCGGAACATAGAAAGAGGCATGGTCCTGAACCCGTCCAGTCTCAGGTTGTCGGGCGTCAGTCTGAATATATCCATTAAAATTTAGCGCCATTTCCGAACTACACCCGAAGCTTACCACATTGCGAAATGACCTCGCTCGGGAATCTAGGTTCGGGAACCTAGGTTCAGCTGAAACTCATTCCGGTGCGACTGGAACATGAAACGTTGTGGGGCCGCGTCCTACTGCAACCCCGCCGCAGAATCATCAGGCCATCAACTAATCTTCATATTCATTCCAAGGTCTTGGTAGTAGTAAGTCGCTGAGTAACTGTTATATGTAGATAGCGATACCAGGGGCCTCGCTTGAGCTCCGTCATCCGCGGCATCCACCGCCAATGTGAGTTTGCAATCAGTGACGCTGTGCACTCATCGCCCCCGTGTATGCGCGGTCTGGCAGTTCCAGGCTCAGTATGAGCAGCGTGGTCCCGGACCTGAAGATACAGATGACGCGGATAAGACGCGGCAGCCATACTGCATCCGGTATCCCGCCTTTGCGTCCGAAGAGATACTGCCGGGTAGGAAACGGTCCGTCGATGCGGTATCAGGTCGGCCGAGCCCAGTCTCCTGCTATGGTGACACTCAGGAGCTCCAGTGATGGGACAAAGACTTAGGCGCGGCATCCATGACGGGTGGCCGCTCGGACCCAATCGGGACACATTCTTGAGGCCTTCCAGAAAGCGCCCTGGGTGAAGGAACAGCCGCGGCCATTGTCTGGAACTGTCCGTGCCTCGACATGGTAAACCACGTGCCAAGCCACACGCTCTGGCCTGCACCCTACAGCTTCTACAGATTCTCGTGCGAAAATTGGATTCGAGAGATGTACGGTATTTGGAAGGGAAGAGGAATTTCGTGAGGGTTGCACATGAACACGAGCCGTAGATGTCCTGAATAAAAAGACTTTAAGAAGAATTATCGAACAAAGAATTGAATGTTATTCCCCCATCGGCTAGTTGCCTTGTGCCCCTGCACGGTGCGCCCCCCTATGATACCGTCAATTCGTGACATATGCAAGTCCATTCCACAGAAGATCTCGCACATGTATTGAGATTACTAAAGAGCCAAGGCGGCCATGAACGTGTGCTGCACGTTGAAATATATTAGGAGATCAGCCTCAGTGCCTGGGCAGCGAGCCCAACATTAAACCACAGGCCTATCCATCCGTCATTCCCTTTATACCATGATGGCTGCGATGACCATAGCGAGGGCGCCGGCCGGAGCGATGAGGTTGGCACCAGCAGTAACCACGGGAGGCTGCGGGGTGTTGATGCCACTAGGGACACTAGGGGTCTGGGATACAGGTACTTGAATAAGGGTTGTGCCGGGAGAACCGCCGCCGGGAGCGGAGGTTGCGCCAGGAGCAGGGGTATCACATGGAGTAGGGCTGCCGCCAGGTGTGCCGCCGGGGGCAGAACCGCCAGGAGCGGAGGTCGCGCCAGGAACAGAGGTGTCGCATGGAGTAGGGCTGCCGCCGGGAGCAGAGGTGCCTGCAGGGGCAGATGTCGCGCCAGGAGCAGAGGAGTCGCATGGAGTAGGGGTGCCGGCGGGAGCAGAGGTGTCAGCGGGAGCAGAGGTGCCACCAGGAGCAGAAGTGCCACCGGGAGCAGAAGTGCCACCGGGAGCGGAGGTGGGAGTATTCCCCGGAGCAGTCGTCGGCGTGGTCTGAGGAGAGGCGGACGTGGTGCCAGGAAGGGTGCTCGACGTTGCAGCGCCCGAGTTCTTGCAGTTGGCCTCGCTAAACTCCTCCTGGGCGCTTTTCAGGACCTTGATGAGGCCATCAGACAACTGCTTTGCAAGTTCCTGGGCCAGCGCGGGAACCTTGGCGACGATGGCATCGATGAGAGCGTTGGAGTTGGTGTTGATGTCAGTAACCTGCTTGCGGGTGACATCGCAGAGGTTGTTCTTCTGGATGTCCGTCTTCTTGGCCTTGAGGTCGGCAAAGAGGGTCTCGCCCTTGGTCTGCAGGGCCTGGACGGGGGTCGAGAGGCCGGCAGCCTCTGCAATGGTCAGGTCGCTGGTGGCGCCGACCTTGGTCTTGCCGTCCTTGAGGGCCTGGACGAGCGCGGCCGAGGCATCCTCAAGGGGCTTCGAGTCACCCGCAAAGGCCTTGACGGCCGCATCGAGGCTATCAATGCCCTTGCCGGCGTTGTCCATGACGCCGGTAACGGTGGCGATGTCGCGCTCGTAGACGCGGGTAGGGGGCTCAGCCAGGCCGGCGGCGGCGCTGGTGGCCATACAGGCGAGAGCGAGGAACTTCATGCTGAACAATGTCCGGGTCGCAGTTTTAACGAGTGTAAGGGTTTGGAATACAAAGTGTCCAACCGGGATAGACTTGGGACCAGCGAATGGTGTCGGGTGCAGAAAAGAGTGATACCGGTACCGAGTACACAGCTCGGCCTTTGGGGCGCCATTGCCGTTATATGGTTGCGAGCGAGGCCCTCTCACATGCGGCTGGCCGGGGTAGGATGTGCAGACTGAAAGCGAGGTATCTTGAGGGGGCGAGGTTGGCAAGGTTGGTACTTGCTAATAACAAGCAACCCTTCAGGACCTATTCCTAGCACCGGGAACGGCCTGGCCTGGCCAATCGCATTCAACCCGTGCCGCGGTGTGGGTCTCGAACGGTGGCCCGGGGCTGGGCAGTAGCAACACATGCCTAGTGTCACTCACAACCACCAGCAACTCGACAGAGTTCATGAAGGCTTCAGTCGACAGCAATGTTGCCAAAATTGCTGTTTTCGAAACGGCACGTCAGTGTCTCATACGCAACGTGGAATGCGGGTCCGAGTCCGATATTGAGTTGTTTGGTAATCGAGGCTGTGAAGCCATCGTCCTGGGCTTTGCGTCTGCCTCGGCCTGGCGAGAGGGGTTCAGGAACCTGCGGGCTTGTTGCGGTTGGCTCTTCTCCACCTTCACCCAGGCACTAGTGGTGCTCTAGTGCTGCAGGTAGTCCGCAGCATCAGGTAACAACCGTTGTGCTCGGGCTGCTCGGATCTCCCAGGGGCCACGGGTGTGGGGCGGAGCAGGGGTCTACATCGCGGGGAAACGCCTTGGGCTGACAACCCTTGCCTGCCGAATCTGATGGAGCCAGGTTGTTGTCCGGTAGCTCGACCTGAGTAAATGTGACCATTGCCACCGTGGAGGACGGTCAGGGGATGGATCTTTACGGTATGGACTGCACGGCAGGCCGTTCAGCCGGCCTACTTTCTTCTGACGAGTCGTCCAGAGCACCACATTCAGGTTGCTTCTTGGCCATGCCAGTCACGCGAGCTGACCTGGCCATGACGACGGTCACATTTGATTGAAGGATGCCGCAGGGTTACATGTACCTGATTTCTGCTGCGCCAAGACACGTACCTGCATGCTTGACGACTTACATGCAGCAGAAGGCCAAAGTGAATGTTACGGTGCGCGCCGTCGGATGTAGCCACGCCGGCGATGGGTGCTACGAGTACTGATGAGCTCCGGCACATGCAGCGACGGTTTGTTTCAGCGACGGTTATTGAAGTTGCTAGCCTGAATTGACATGAGAGGCGTCAAACATCAGCACGGCAGTTGCGATGGCGCTCACCAGAGGGACGGGTATGGACGGCTTTCTATCGGGGCCTTGTAGGTACAAACTAGCTACCGCCTAAGCAGGAGAGACGGTGACGACAATGCTACATGCTACGAGTACGTTCGCTGGCTATCTAGTGGAGTCGATTCTCTATTACCAATACAGGGCAAAAATCCAGTACACAGGGCAAAATTACAAGTGGCTCTCGTAAATCTGACCCCTGATGAGTTTGCACTTTCAGCATTGCGAGTAGGCGAGCCACGAATACAAACCTGAAAGTACAGGGTAGGCCCAGGAACCTCGGCTCGGAGCATTCCGTGCAAGCTTACTTTCGCGGATCCTTGATACGCCCTGGAAAGGATTGACAGGTAGGCGGTGCCGTTTGACGTCAAATGCGCCTCATCGCGTATCCCCAAGGTCCCCCCTTGCACTGCTGTTCCAACTGGGAAGGGGATCCTCGCAGATCTGCCAACGAGGGTGGAATCTGCAAATAACCTTACGAGTTGGGGCGCTAGCCAAACACAAACCTTATCCAGGAACGCAGGCGATAAGGCTGATTGAACGTGTCTCGCATTTACCGACTATCCGTATGTACTCCCGTATCTACGGAGTACAGTATCGAAGTATTGCTTCATACGTCTCTGTCCGTCCTGCGAAAATGGGTCGCTGTGGCTTGATCGTGGCGGAGCGCCGAAGGTGGGCTTCAGCATGGGAGACTTGAGAGGTGAAGCCATCACCACAGTCTTAATTAATTGTGAAAGGCTTGGTATTATGTGCATACCAGATAAGTCAGTCTTGCAATTGGCGGTGTGCGCCAGCCGCCCGTGCCCATTGTGCAAAGGACTCATGTTCCGCATCTTGTGTAGCTGTAGCTGCAACTATCGTTACTTCGATCCGTGGTATAATTCGCTCCGCTCTAGCAGAATGGACAGTCAGGGCGTTGATAAGTCGAAGCCAGCGAGAAAACGACCTTTTCCCACGCGTCCCCTCGATCGTCTCGCGGATTCGGGCACAGGACGAGCCTTCAAGCCCGGCATACCCGTCTCTGCAGCCGCAACTGCCGCATATGTTGGCCGTCTCTGGTATTGCGTTTAACCAGACTGGAGCTGTTCAGACTGACTCTCTTCCGCCCTTCATGGGAACACCATGGCCAATATCCCTCGTCGACTACCTCCCCGGCAGCGCAATCTCCTCCCATGCCAGTTCAAACCCTCTTCTCTACGCGCAGTACTCGTCCGCCGCCGCCGCCGGCCCCCCCGGTCCTCCTTCTCGCCCATCTTCTGCCAGCTCCAGTACCCCGTCGGTCTCGTCGCTGCGGCTCCGCTCGCGTTATAGTTCCTGGTATTCGCCGTAGTCCTCCTCGTTCTTGGACACCTCGACTTCTGCACCTCGAAGTTGCTGCCCGTCGCGGGGCCGAAGCTGTAGGGGAAGCGCTTGGCTGACTTTGCGAAGACGGCGGCCTTGGCGCGCTGCTCGTCGCCGGCGAACCGGACCTCGGTCTTGCGCTGGAGGCGCTGCATCGCGGGTCGGAGCGCCGGTGGCTCCACGGGGGTCCTCGGAAAAGTCCTTGTTGTCCTCGCCCCAGTCCAGATAGGCTACGCACACGGGGAAGATCTACTCCGCGTTGAAGACATTGAGGGTCCAGCACGTCTCTTCCGCCATGAGGCTCACAACTTGACATGATCGAACAGGCTCCCGTCGCAAGCCTCGACCCAGGCTCGGAGTCTTTGCATTAGTCTCAGTTGCGCCGCTAATGAGTTCCCTCAGTCGTCGCCGCAGTCGTCGCCGCAGACCGTCGACAGCATCGTTGGGCACGGTGTGGCTGATAGCCTCCTTGGCTGGAGAGGCGAGGGATAGATGGGCTGGGAGTCATGTATAGAGCCATCTCGTTGTATTCAAGAGTAATGGTCCTGTCCAAGGCAAGTCCCATCGCAGCTCCTCGCTCAGGTGGCCGGTGGGGACAAGGCGGGGTCTGTCTCTTATCACGGAACAAGAAGAGCTGGATGAGATCGTCCCCTGATAGCTCCAAGCCGCCAGCCATGCCGGGGGCCCGATGCATTGCTGGTGCAACTATGGATATTCTCGAGGATGTTGGGGTTTACCGAAGTTACGTGTGCTGGAGCCGTCGTGGCTGAAGCTCACCCGTGTAAGTCGACTTCTTGTTACTAGCTGTGTTCGCTCTACACTGGAGCTTCAATAGTGAAAATAAAGACCGTAGTGACCATTAATGAAATGTAAATGCTTCTCATGCCTGTTGAAATTGGCGAGGGCTCCTCATACAGTCATCGCGGTCCATTCACACCCTGGTGCGTCTGCGCCATCGGGAATGCCTCGCCGGTGACCTTCCTTCGAGTCTCCCGGGTTTCTAGTTGCCATGCACATGCGGAGCAATCCAAGTGTTGCATACTGCACCCTGGTCGGCACAGCCATGAGAAAACGTTTAATCGATTAGGTACTCCTTTCATCTTTAGTATTACATGGTCGTAATAAGCCTCGTCCCAGCCCTTGCCATCCTCAAGCCAGTTTGATACGCCCATCGCTCTTGTTTGATCCTCTACCCGCCGCGCTGTGTCCTCGGCGTTTTTCTTCCATTTCAGATTGCCCGAGCAGCCTTACGCGGCAGGCTTGCGGCCGACCATGAGATACATGGGGGTGAAGAGGTTGTCCCGTCCACCGGCGACCAGGCAGTCAGCAGCCAGCGCCAGGCTGTCCGCCGTTTTCTTGGTACCGGCAGGCGCCAGCCGCAGCGTCTCCAGCAGACCGGCCAGGTTGTGCGCAATCGTGCGGCCCCAGGTGGTCATGCGCACAATGGTGAAGATGTCGCCGGCGGACTGGATGTAGCGCAGCTCGCCAGACAGGGGCCAGTACCACGGCAGGGGGTCGGGGCGCGCAGCCATGTCCTCGTTGCGCAGCAGCTCGAAGCCGGCGGCCTTCATGGCGTCGAGAGCCTCCTCGACCTTGCACATGTTGGAGATGCCGTCGCCCTGCTCGATGCCGAGGCGGATCTCGCGGTGGCGCAGGTTGTCGTTGTCGTACTTGTCCGTCATGAGCCACTCGTAGACGCCAAAGACGCCGCCGGGCTTGAGGACGCGGAAGATTTCGCTGTAGATGCCCTCGAGGGTGGGGGCGTGGACGGTGGCCTCGATGGCGTAGACGGCATCAAAGGTGTTGTCCTCGAACGACATTTGCTGGAGGGGGAAGTCAGTACGGATGAACCGTGGGAGTCGGGATCCGGTGGGGTGTCTCTCACCATAAAGTCACCCTTGACAAAGCCAACCTGCTCCGACAGGCCCTCCTTGGCCGCGTAGTGGGTGGCGCGCTCGATCTGGTAGTCGTTGTTGTTCAGGCCCGTGATGTTGGCGCCGGTGAACTTGGCAATCTCGCGGGCAGGACCGCCGACGCCGCAGCCGACGTCGAGGACCTTCATGCCCTCCTGGATGCCCATGCTGTGGGCGAGGTAGTGCTCGTGGCGGGCAATGGCCTGGTAGAAGGGCTCGCCGTGGGAGAAGCGGCAGAAGTGGAAGGACTGGCCCCAGCCGTACTCGTACAGGTCGGTGGCGAGGTTGTAGTAGCTGGGTCGTGTTAGTGGCCGAACAGAGATTCATCCCTTGTTGCGTGGTGTAGGCCGGTACTTACTGTCTCGTCAGAGTCGCGTACTCAGCGGTCCGCGCAGTTCGCTGCTCGGGCGTCTCGTTCTCGGCGGGCTTGTTGTCCCAGTGCTTGAAGTACTCGTCGACGGCAGCCTGCTTGGCGTCCGAGCCCTTGGAGAACATGGCAGCGATGCCACCACGGGCCTGGGCCGACTTGCCGTGCAAGGCCTTGTTGAAGGCGGCATCGCGGCTGTGGTCCTCGCGCTCGAGGTTGGACTTGGTGGAGGAAACCATGTTGAAGGTTTATGACAGCTCGCGGCGCGGGAGTTGCAGAGCAGAGAGATGGCCGGGTGAAACGGTAGAGGAGGGAGATGTCGAGAGAGGCACAAGACAGGCGTGTGGTGGTCAATGGCCGCGGGAGGTTATATGCTTCTTGGGTGATGGCGACGCAATTTGAGGGCCCTTTTTTCTCACAAGCCGCATCGCCCCTGACTGGATGGGGCGGCGTTTCTCCAGTGGCAATCTCAGATGCACGGCACGCTAGGGAGAGGCGAGCAGTATGGGGCAGGCGGTGGACACGATGGCGGATACGAATACGAACCCGAACACTGACTGGTTCCAGAGTACGAGTAAAACAACGAATGCGAAGACGAGCCCAAAGAGCCTTAGTCATCCGGGCCCCTGGTTATCGATAAGATTCCAAAACTTTTATGTCAGCATTCGTCCCAGGTGGCGGCACGGCCATAGATTTCTGACAGTGCAGGCTCATGGCAGCAAGACGACAACAGTCAACCCCGTCGCGCAGTCTCCACGATGCCGCCCCAGATCAAGCAGGACCTGAACCGCTCGGGGTGGGAGTCGACAGACTTCCCCTCCGTATGCGAAAACTGCCTGCCCGATAACCCATACGTCAAGATGCTCAAGGAAGACTACGGCGCCGAATGCAAATTGGTAAGCCCGTCACGTCTGTCCCCGACCCCCAAGTTGACGATGCTGACTGCTTCTAGTGTACCAGACCATTCACCGTCTTTTCGTGGAGTCCCGACGGTGCCCAGGGCCGCAAGAAGCGCACCAACATCTGCCTGACATGCGCACGACTCAAGAACTGCTGCCAGAGCTGCATGCTCGACCTCTCCTTCGGCCTGCCCATCGCCGTGCGCGACGCCGCCCTGAAGATGGTCGCGCCGGGGCCCCAGTCGGACATCAACAGGGAGTACTTTGCCCAGAACAACGAGAGGCTCATCGAGGAGGGCAAGGCGGGGACCGAGGAATACGAGAAGACGGACGACAAGGCCCGCGAGCTGCTGCGTCGCCTGGCGGCCAGCAAACCCTACTTTCGAAAGGGCCGCACGGTGGACGAGTCGGAGCTCGCAGAGGGCAGCGCCACTGGGGGCAACGTCGCCGTGGGCGCGGGCCTGGGAGGACCGGGGCCGATCCGAACACGAGATAGCCGGGCCGCGATGGGGGCTGGGGCCAGGACCAGGGGCGGCAAGGGACGCCAGGCATTTCCGAGCGCCGCGCAACTACCCCCGAGCCCCCGCGACTGGCTGCCGCCCGCGGACAAGAACATCATGTCCCTGTTCGTGACCGGGGTGGAGGACGACCTGCCCGAGTTCAAGCTGCGGGAATTCTTCAAGGTCCACGGCAAGATCAAGAGCCTGGTGTGTTCGCACATGTCGCACTGCGCGTTTATCAACTACGAGACCAGGGAGGCGGCGGAGAAGGCGGCGGCGGCATGCCAGGGCCGGGCTGTGATTGCGGGATGCCCGTTGCGAATACGATGGGGGCAGCCCAAGGCCATCGGAACCATGGACAAGGAGCAGCGATCGCAGATGCTCCACGACGCACGCGTCCCTCGAGGACAAGGGCAGGGCCGGCAACAGGGCGCCATCGAGGGTGGACCGCAAGACGGCCAGCCCAGGATCGCCAGCGCACCCGTCGTGGCGGCGCCTCCGGGAGGAGAAGACGCGCCAAACTACGCCAGTCTCTCTGGCGAATAGATATCGTCCTTTTCAGCATGCTCGGTGTATGGCGTTCGCGGAGGTGGTTCAGGATCTGGCTCTTGGGGAGTATCCTTGAAAATTGTTGATGCCTCTTATACCATGGCATTGGTGAGGGTATCATGAACGGCGTACGAAGTACCGTCGTCCCAGTAGTAATTTTACAACTTGTTGTACATGGATGGTTTATACAGAGTGCTTACTTGCACCCACATCCTCCCATCGCGCCCGAACCCGCCATGGTTATGCTCTCGTTGTCTCCCTTTTCGGTGTGTTCGTGGATTCGCAGCTCTACACACCGTCAGTCAAAGAGCGGACTCGAGGCATGCATGCTGCTCACTGTAGGTGTCTTGCTGGCCCTCGGCCTTCCTCCCCTGGACGACGTTTTCGCGCAAGATACGGGCGACCTCCTCGGCGTGCTGGATCGCAGCCTCGGAGTCGGCGCCGGAGGGCTCGAGGGAGGACTTTTGCCGGAACTCGTGGCGGATCTGGACCTGGGCCGCAGCGAGGACGGGGGCATCGCCTGTGGCAGTGTTAGGGTGCACTTCACACCGCAGCAGCTTCAGGGGGCGCACCTTTGAAAGCGATGCGCGCGGCGCGCATGAGGTTCCTGTATGCTACCAGAGCCATTGTTGCAGACGTGTAAGCTGGCTGCTTGGACAGAAAAGTTGCCCAGGATGACAATTCAGAGTGCAATTGGACCACTGCGGAGTCGAGTTCAGCCGTCGTCCGGGCAGTTCGGGCCCACCGCGGCGTACACCTGACCCCACCAAAATTCTGAGCAAAAAAAAAGTTGATCTCAATTGCAACTCCTGCAAGGCACCAGACGCAACCATGACGACGGCTGCGCAAATCACCATTCCCCTCCCGGTCCTGCCCGCGGGCTGGAGCGGCGACAAGGACTTCAAGGCCGTCGGCCAGCTCTCGGGCGCCACGCAGCGCAGCATTGAGCCCGTCGGCCCGCACTTCCTCGCCCACGCGCGCCGCTCGCGCAACAACCGCACCTTTTCCGAGGACGACCGCATCCAGGCGCAGGAGAATGCCAAGAAGATCGAGGACGGCGACGAGAGCGACGTCAGCGAGCCGGAGGACCCCATGATGCTCCAGCTGCAGGCTAAGGACTGGAAGGTAAGGTTGGCTGCTACCGTGTTGGAGGACGAACCCTGACAGAGAACATAGACCCAAGACCACTACAAGGTCCTCGGCATCACCAAGTACCGCCACAAGGCCACCGAGGAGCAGATCAAGAAGGCCCACCGCAAGAAGGTGCTCAAGCACCACCCCGACAAGAAGGCGGCCGTGGGCGCCACCGAGGACGACCAGTTCTTCAAGTGCATCCAAAAGGCCACCGAGGTGCTGCTCGACCCCGTCAAGCGCCGCCAGTACGACTCGGTCGACGAGGAGGCCGACGTCGAGCCCCCGACCAAGAAGCAGCTGCAGAAGGGCGATTTCTACAAGCTCTGGAGCAAGGTCTTCAAGTCCGAGGCCCGCTTCTCCAAGAACCACCCCGTCCCGACGTTCGGCGACGCCAATGCCACCAAGGAGCACGTCGAAGACTTTTACAACTTCTGGTACAGCTTCGACAGCTGGCGCTCCTTTGAGTACCTCGACGAGGACGTGCCCGACGACAACGAGAACCGCGACCAGAAGCGCCACGTCGAGCGCAAGAACGCCAACGCCCGCAAGAAGAAGAAGGTCGAGGACAACGCCCGCCTGCGCAAGCTGCTAGACGACTGCTCCGCCGCCGACGAGCGCATCAAGCGCTTCCGCCAGGAGGCCAACGCGGCCAAGAACAAGAAGCGCCTCGACAAGGAGGCGGCCGAGAAGAAGGCGGCCGAGGAGGCCCAGGCCAAGAAGGAGGCCGAGGAGAAGGCGGCCAAGGAGGCCGAGGAAAAGGCCAAGGTGGACCGCGAGTCGTCCAAGAAGGCCAAGGAGGCGGCCAAGAACGCCGTCAAGAAGAACAAGCGCGTGCTCAAGGGCTCCGTCAAGGACGCCAACTACTTTGCCGCGGGTGACGCCTCGGCCGGCCAGATCGACGCCGTGCTCAACGACGTGGAGCTGGTCCAGGGCAAGATTGACCCCGACGAGATTGCGGCGCTGGCGGGCAAGCTTAACGGGCTGACGGTCGCGGGCGAGATCAAGG
The DNA here is from genome assembly GCA_024340025.1 of Tolypocladium tundrense. Classification (NCBI taxonomy): domain Eukaryota; kingdom Fungi; phylum Ascomycota; class Sordariomycetes; order Hypocreales; family Ophiocordycipitaceae; genus Tolypocladium; species Tolypocladium tundrense. Next base: position 17,709 of record JALHBX010000079.1, read on the forward strand.
CCGTGTGGGCCGGCGAGGTCAAGAGGCTGGTCGACGCGGGCAAGCTCAAGGACGGCGAGGCCAAGACGATGCAGTAGATTGCCTTGTCCGTCTATAGAGGGTGCTGGTAGATAGGTGTTTAGACATATAAATGTACGGCATTGCGTCCACGTTTGAATCATGTCAACACGAGAGAGATGTACACATGAGAGATGTACGACGTGAGAGATGTACGACGTGAAAGAGAGCAACTCTGGTCTTCAAGCGGGCTCCATATAGATTACATTCCATGTCAACCTTAGATAACCTTAGATATGAGTCAAAATGGGCGTCGTCCACGTTAAGCTGCTACAGCCCCGCGGCGTCAGGTTCGGGTCGTCGATCGGAATACCCAGCGGTTGCTCCGTCACTCCAGCAACTACAGCGGCATCTAGCATCTAGCATCACGGGAAAGTAAGCCCTGGGCTCCAGACACTAGTCATAGACGAAGAAATTGTGTTGCTATTGCAGCAAGCAGAGTGTAGATTGTCGCCCCTGGGGCCTCCTGTAGCCTACATGTATTCGTATCAACGCGCCCGACAGACATGTTCTCGCATGTCCCGCGCAAATTACATCAAAACCCCGTCCAACTCGCTCGCTCGGTCTATGCAAATGCAATGCGCTCCAGAGTGGAGATGTTCGGGGCAACGCTCAAGCCGCCTCCCGGTCGAGCGACTGGCCCAGCACCATCTCGTAGTACAGCCCCCGCCGGGCGACCAGCTCGTCGTGCGTGCCGCGCTCGACGACGCTGCCGCGGGCGAAGACGAGGATGAGGTCGGCGTCGCGGACGGTGCTGAGGCGGTGCGCGACGGCGACGGTGGTGCGGCCCGCGGCGGCGCGGTCGAGCGCCTCCTTGACCACCTTCTCCGACTCGGTGTCGAGCGCGCTGGTGGCCTCGTCGAGCAGCAACAGGCGCGGGCGGCGGATGAGCGCGCGCGCGATGGCGATGCGCTGCCGCTGGCCGCCCGACAGCGAGAGGCCCTGCGCGCCGCAGGGCGTGTCGAGCCCCTGCGGCAGCGAGGCGACAAAGTCCCACACGTTGGCGGCGCGGCACGCCGCCACGACGTCCGCCTCGGGCGGGTCGCCGGCCTCGACGCCGAGGGAGACGTTGTCACGGATGGAGCCCTGGTACAGCACCGGCTCCTGCTGCACGAGCGCGATGTCGCGGCGGTAGCGGCAGCGGTCGAGGCCGGCGATGTCGCGGCCGTCGGCGCGCAGCGTGCCCGACGTGGGGTCGTAGAAGCGCTCGAGGAGGCCGACCATGGTCGACTTGCCGCAGCCCGAGGCGCCGACGAGGGCGACCATCTTGCCGGAGCGGACGGAGGCGTCGACGCCGCGCAGGACCTTGGCCCGCGGGCGCAGGGGGTAGGCGAACTCGACGGCCTCGCAGACGATCTCTGTACCCTTGGCTGTCTTCTCGCTGGAAGCGGAGTCGTCGTCGTCGCCGCCGTGGGGCGCCGCATCCTGCATGACGCGATTGCGGCGCAGGTGGAAGATATAGTTGATGGCGGTGCGCGCCTTGGTGATGCTCGTCGTGTACTGGAACAGCATGGCGGCCGACTCGCCCGAGAAGACGACGGCGATGAAGACGGTGTAGAACTGCGCGGTGGTGTACTCGCCCGTGGACACGAGCTTGCCGCCGTACCAGAAGCCGAGCGCCATGGCCAGCAGCGAGACGCTCTGGCTGAGCGCGTAGAAGAGCATCTTCCAGCCGAGGGAGGCGACGGCCGTGGCGGCGATGCCGCGCAGGCGCTCCTCGTAGCGCGCGACGACGGCGCGCTCGAGCGCCAGCGACGACACGGTGCGGATGCCCATGACGGCCTCGGCCGCGACGCCGCTGCTCGCGGCGAAGCGGCCCGCCGTGTCGTCCTCGAAGCGGAACTCGAGCCGGATACGCACGTAGCCCGCGCCGACGAGCACGGGCAGCGCGCCGAGCGCGAGCACGAGGCCGAGCTTCCACCCGACGGCGATGGCGAGCACCGACGAGGAGAGCAGGTTGACGAGGTTGATGGCCAGCAGCGCCACGTTCATGGACAGCAGCTCCTGCAGCGACGTGGGCTCGGCGGCGAGACGCGAAACGAGGGCGCCGGTCGAGTTCTCGGAGCGGTCGAAGAAGGCCATGTCCTGGCGGAGGGTGTTGTCGAAGATTTCGCCGCGGTAGAACTTCATGACGGTCTGCGGCCGTTAGCCATGGGAAAAGGGGTATTTGGGGGGGGGGG
>JALHBX010000080.1:0-10831 GCA_024340025.1 Tolypocladium tundrense
AAAAAAAAAAAAAAAAAAAGTCGCTTCTCGGATGAAGCTTGAAGCGTTGGCGCTGGCGCTGGCGCTGGCGCTTGGGTCCGGCCTGATTGGGGCGTCACATTCGCTGCGGTGCCTGTGGCGGCGGAAGGTAACGGTACCGGCTGGCAGGTGCCTTTCCTCCAGTACTTACGGGTACCTTGTACTCCGTCCCTGTGCCCGTTTGCTCCCTTGGTAGCGGCCGCGAGTCTCGAACCCCTCACCGACCACAGGGCGCAGCCCCCAAGGCTCAACCTGAAGCGCACCCTGACCTCCCAGGCCCGGCAGATGCGATATCCCAGACTGCCATGTGGACTGGCGTCGCATCCGCCGTCGCGGCGTCAGTGGCAGCTGGTGATCAGAGCCAGGACGGTTCGCTGAGCCGGGGTTCGTCTCTCGCGTGCGTGCCCATGCTGGCTGCTGCCGGGGCCAGCAACGGTCTGCTGGGACGACTGTCGTGTGCCTCGCCTCCGTCGTTTGTCGCGCTGCCCAAGTCTGCGATTGACAGCGTTCGCGCCGACTCCCACCCAGCCCCGACGCCATTTTAGCCCCTATCGCCTGTCGCCTGTCGCCTGTCGCCTGTCGCCTGTCGCCTGTGGGATGGCCGCGCCGAGCCACGGTCCTTCATCAAACGGCCGACTGAGCTGTGAGGGCTGTCCTCCTCCGTGGCTGTACGGATGCTCCCTGCCTGGCAAACACGCCAACGACGGACAGCAGTCGGACATATGCGTGCCTGCGTGGCAGCGTGCCACGACTCCAGCAGCGCCTCTCGCCGCCGCCGCTCTCCTGCGCATCTCCTTGAGACGCATCTGCCCATTCTGCTTCCGGGAATAGCTGAGACGCGCGGCTCGCCTTGTCTCGACGTTCGTCTGCCCGTGCATTGGGTTCCGACCGCTTTCCACTCTCTCAAGGCTCTGAACGGTTCTGACACACCGGCGGCTTGCCCAGCGCGCAGCGGCCGAGGCACGAGGCAGCGACAGCGCAAGCAGCAGGCAAGCGTCGCACAACCTCCAGCTGCCTCTGTCGCCATGGCCGGAGCACGTTGACCGACAGCATTTGCTGCTGTGCAACGTCAGATGCTGTGCAACGCGGGACCGCGATGAGAATATGTCGGTCGATGCGCCCGTGACACCTCGCTCCTGCCGTCCATCTTCGTCCACGTTGACGCGACGCGCCTGATTGCCTCTGCGAGGTGATGCAAGGCACACGAGCCACCCGACTCGTGCGGGCTACCCGGGACCCTGGTTGACTCCGAGGAAAGACCGCGCGATGCAGATAGGAGCTGGGGAATGGTGAGCTTCGTATACTTGATTGAGGTCAGACGAACTTGCGCGAGCAGAAGGCCGTTGTTGGTTGACAGAGGGCACCGGCCTTTACCCAAGGCGCTGTAGACGGAGGGCGTTGTCCTCATCCTGAAGCAGGCGAGTGCCTGCAAATGTTTGAGCTGATGCCTGTCTTCTTGATATTGGATTGATTCCAGATCAGGAGACGTGGAAACTGCCGAACTGTGACAGGATCCATGGTCATTCAGGCAATTCTCCCTCATTAACCATGGATGCGTAACCAGGTTTAAATGGCCTCATGTATTCGTAATTCTTGATATAAAAGTTGACTCAACAGCTTCCCCACCGAAAGCGAACCGCTTCCGAATACCACCTCACATGATCCCCCCGCTCCGCGGCGCCATCCGATCGCCGCTCGGAAGTCCATCCCGAAGCCGACGCCGGTGACTCCCCCACCGGAGATGCTGCCGTCGAGTCAGAGCACATCGCATCCGGTAGAGACGGCACCGTGTGAACTTGCGCTTTCCCGCTCAAGGCGGCAGATGGGTTGTCTGTGGTCGACGCCTGTTTCCTGGTTGGGCGGAAGGTGAAGATCCGGGAGGCCCGTTCTTGTCTCCCGGGGTGGACCATCCGTGCTCGGGGCCCGCGGACCTCGACACTTTGACTCGAGGTCGTGGTGGCACGACAAAAGGGTCGACAGATCTCTGCGATCCGACTGTCTTTCTAAACTCAAATATATGTTATAAATACTGCGAGCCGTTCTTGTTGGTCTCGAGGGCACGATTCTGCAAATAGCTGCGATGGGGTGAAGAACATCAGCAGGTCTACTAGTCTTAGAAACAACAAAATTACACCACTATATCAAATCCGAACTCCGCTTGGTCCACCCTTGCCGGTACCGAGTCTCGAAAGCTTCAACACCAGACGCCATGGCGCCGAGCATGTGGTCGAGGGTGACGAGGAAGGGGCAGCGGCCCATCATGCTGGGGCTGCGGTCCTCGACGACCCTGATCGTCTTCACTGTTGCAATGGCAATCTTTACGGTATGCGAGCCTCGTTCCAGTGTCGTACTCGATGTTAACTATGTGTTGCTAGGATCTCTTCCCGTACGCCGTCATCGTGCCCGTGATGCCATTTGCGCTCCCAGAACGCGCAGGCGTGCCACGAGACAAAGGTGAAGCCCTATGCCTCGGGTGATCCAGACTGGCCGTCTAACACTCGCTCAATCTAGTGCAATACTGGATATCAATCTCTCTCGCTGCATTCGGTGCCGCGGTCTTGGTATTCTCACGTACGTTGCACGTCTCATAGAGGCCGGCTGGCATCGTCGCCGTGGCTAACCTGCAGTACAGCTTTCTGGGGCTATCTGGCCGACCGCATCCAGAACCGGCGGACGCCAATGATCGCCGGCCTCTTCCTCCTGGCCGCTTCGACGCTCCTCCTGACGTTCATGAACAACGTCACCATGATGGTCGCCGGCCGTGTGCTTCAAGGCATGACGGGCTCGCTGACCTGGTCCGTCGGCCTGGCCCTCGTCGTCGATACAGTCGACCCCAGGCACCTTGGACAAGCGATGGGCTGGATCGGCGCTGCCATGAGCTGGGCCGCCCTCTCGGCGCCGCTGCTGGGAGGAGTAGTGTATGGCAAGGGCGGCTGGTTCCAGGTGTGGGCCATGTGCTATGCCCTTATAGCGGGCGATATTGTTTTGAGACTGGTCATCATAGAGAAGAAGAACGTCAAGAAATGGGAGACGACCGACGTTGAACAGGCCGGAGCAAGCGACGACGTTGCCAGCAGCACCGTTTCGGATGGGACGAGGGTCGCCGGCCTGGAGAAGAAGCAGGCATCAACACAAGCCAACGACGAACCACAGCAGTCCTCGAAAGCCGTGACTGGAAAGATCGGGTTGAAGAGCATGCTGCCACTGTTCAAGAACCCTCGGCTCTTGACAGCGCTTTGGGGGTGCATCATCGAGTCTTCGGTCCAGACAGCTTTCGACGCCATCATCCCCCTCGAGGTCGAGTCGATATTCGGCTGGGACTCGATCGGAGCAGGCCTCATATTCCTCCCCTTCATCATACCGACCTTTCTCGGCCCCGTTGTCGGGTGGATGGGCGACCGATACGGGCCGAAATGGCTGACCACCTTTGGCTTCTTCTTCATGACGCCGTTCCTCATCTGCATGCGCTTCGTCTCGGAAGACACCACGGCGCACAAGGTGATGCTCTGCGGGCTGCTCTTCGGCGTCGGGGCCGGCGTCTCCTTCACCATCGGGCCGCTGATGGCAGAGATTACGTGGTCCGTCAAGTCGGGCAAGCAGCGGTCGGACGATCAGCCGGAGCCCATCGCGCTCGCGTACGCGCTGTACAACGTCGCCTTCTCCGGCGGCGCGCTGATCGGGCCGCTCCTCGGCGGATTTATTCGCGACAATGCGGGCTTCGCGACGGTGGGCTGGGTGCTGGCGATACTGACCTTTATTACGGGCATCACCCAACTGCTCTGGATAGGGGGTCCGTTAAAGTTGGGGCGAAAGGGGCAGGGCGCTGTAGAAGAAGGCCCGACGTCATAGTACCTGCTGAATAAACCCATCTCGTTTGCTTTCCGTCGAAGTGTTTAAGTCTGTGGCACGTTGAAAAGGAATGCGATGCTTATTCGAGGATCGAGGTTGATTTGTTGAGTGAAGTCGGCTTGGTCGGTCATGTCTGGGGAGCCGCTGAGGGTTAGGGCCCCACCGTATTACATAGCGGTTCACCTCGACGGAACCTCACCATTGCCAACTCTAGGTACATAGACAACAACTCGACAACGTCTTCCGCCCACGACTTGGTTCATCGCCCGGGAACAGACCGCTTCATCGGAGATTCACGCGCACACTGCGCAGCCATCGTGTGCTCCCAGGGCACCTTGCACAACCGCTCCGCTCTCCACAGCTGGACCCTTTCACACCCGCACCTCTCACCATGGCCGCAGAACAGCAACACATCGACGAGCTCCTGCAGCGCTACCTCGGCCTCGTGGACGAGTACGCCCGGCTGCGCAAGGAGCTGTCGCAGCTGCAGGCGGACGTGTACCAGAACATTGCGCGGGCGAACTTCTCTGCGGAGCGGGGGCTGCGGTACGGGCGGGACCAGTACGACGAGAGGATGCAGGCGACGCGGGCGCTGAGCGTCGGCGTGGATGCGTCTGGCATGCCTACCTTCACGATGGGCAGTGCCGCCACGAGTGCAGATGCAGCCGCGGGGACGGGGGATGAGGGCGGCGAGGAAGAGGCGCCGAGAGCCAGGGACCCGTTGCGCTGGTTCGGGCTGTTTGCGCCGCCGCCGCTGCGCAAGGCGCAGGACCTGTCGGTCGAGGCGGTGGAACGGATCGTGCCGCGGCTGGTCTCGGTGAATGCCGAGATGGTGGGCGTTGAGATCGAGGTGCGCCGGGCGAGGAAGAGGAGGGCGAAGGCGCTGGCTGCGGAGGGGAAGAAGGACGACGCTGTGAAGCTGGGGGCGACGGAGGCCGTTGAGGCCAGCCGATGACATGACACGCTCGCTCGGCTTAGATGGCCATCCGAGAGAGGGTACAGAATCAAGGAGCACAGCCGAAGGTGTGCCTACCGGCTATGGGATATCCAATATGATGAATGCATGAACAGGTGTTCAGCACATGCAGAGCCGCCACCGTACTCGGACTTGCATACAACATGTCCTACAAAGTACATCTCAGCCACCCTGCTCAAACCCAGCCAGGGTCGCCAGAACATCCTCCATCGGCTCCCTAACGAAGCTGTCCCGCCCAATACGCCGACTCAACTGGGCCGCAATGCCGTTGATGGCACTGATGGAGTGCCTGTACCTGCTCCGCAGCCCGCCACTCGCACCCGCCAACAGCGTGCAGCAGAGCTGCAGCACCGCAACCTGGAACTCCTGTACCACAGGCGGCCGTTCCGGGCCGGAGACGTCCCACGCGGCCACCGTGGTGACGAGGTTCATCCACTCCTCTTCCGTGCCGCTGTACTGTTGCTCCGCGACTTGGAGGAGGACGCGGACGATTTCGATGCCCCGAGACGCCTCGACCTCGTGAGACGCGGCAGAGGATTCTTGTAGTATGCTGGCCAGGTCATCGCTGAGGATTTTCCAGCCGTCATGGCTCTGCAGTATCTCGCGACCCCGGTCCAGCGTAACCAAGGCCTCAAGGGCGACCAGCGTAGCGGATCTAAAATCGAGCTTCTCCGAGGCGCTGGCCCGGTAGAGGTCCATCAACATGTCGATCAAGCCGGTTGCCTCTTTCCATAGCAGCTCGTTCTCCTCCTCCCTCAGCCAGAGGGCCAGCGCTCTGACGGCGGAGAGGATATAAGGATCATTATCCACCGTGTCTGCAATCGCGTCCCACGCCAAGGTACGGTGCGAGCCAAATGAGGTCTCGGCAGGGCCGGCTCGTGCGTCGGGATGTAGGCCCATGGCTCCGGCGATAGAGGCGTCCCATCGGTCGCGGAGGTACTCGACGGCCACGGACATTGTCTCTGAGATGCTCTTTCGGATCTTGAGGAGGCTGTCCGCCGGCATGATCAATGTTTCAAGCGACTCGTCTTCCAACGACCGAACCAGGTACCCTATGAAGATGCAGATGACGTCGAACGCGGATGCCAGTCGCCGTGATGTCTTTGGGTATTCTGGTGCGTTGAGCTGCTCCAGTAATGTTGGTGCCGACGAGCGGATGTCGATGAGCAAGAGGTTGATGAGCAGGTACGCAAACGGCTTCTCGTCCTTTTCCTCATCTGTGAACAAGAGCCCCGGCGCCGGGGACGGATACGACTGGAGCAGTGACGCCGCGGCGTTGGTGTACGCGGATCTTGCTTCAGGAGTCGGCCGGCTTGTTACCAGGTTCTGGATGTAGCCGACCACTGTTTTCAGCCACTTGGGCTCTGGGGATAGGATCTGAGCGCGAGCATCAGTCACCTTGTCTCTTGCGTGTGTCATGAGGGAGACTTACCGCCGAGTCGGCTTGCCGCAGAAACGACCCGAGAAACTCAAGTAATGTGACTGCATCAGTGCTGGTGAAGGATGAGACAAGACTCTGAATGGTGTTGTCTATCCGGAGGGAGAGTGCCCGTTTATCCTCTACCACGGCCATGGCGTTGAGCCACGAAAACCGCAGGATGTCTAAGACAATGGCGTGTGTGGGAGCAGTCTCGGTGAGAGGACTCAGGTCCTCCACGCGGACGAGAGCCTGGGCTCCGTTCGGTGAGCTTACCAGCGTGTGGAGGAGTTGCAGCAGCAGCGTTGTGGTCTCTCCGGAGCTGCTGAAGGTCAGAATGGAACGCACATAATTGCTTGAACATTGTGGCTTGGAGATTCTCACCTGTACAAAACTGCGCCGACCAGCCCCGGTATCCTGTCCGAAAACTTGGCGTCGCCTCTAGACTGCTCCGGGAGAAGGACGGCAAAGGTATGCAGCACCGAGACTACCAGATCCAGCATCTCCTTTGCAGTCTGGTTTGACGGCTTCGAGCCTGTCCGCAGTAACCTGTCCAGGAACCTTGACGGCAGGCTGTCCCAGAGGCTCTGCACGACCTGCTCATTCTCGCGGAGCTGTTGCGAGTTGTCGAGGACAGATTTCAGCAGCGCCAAGCCGACGAACCGTTGCGTATCATCCTTTGCTCTCAGGAGCTGCTGGATCTTGGCGATATTGACAGCCTCTTCGTTTGGGGCGCCATCTTTTGACGGCTGGGCGGCTTCAGGCGTAGGCTGCTCCATGTCGTGGCCGCAGATGTAGGCGGTCTTGTGACGTGGTTTCAATAAGTGGTGTTCATGTCCCGGAGCCGATGTCGACCAAACGGGGAAGAGGGTGACTGAATGTATCGCCTGATGAAGTGGAAGATGAGCTTTGCAAGCTAGAAGCGAGATCGATATGTCGGTATTGGGTTCACAGAGGTTTGTTCGGACGAGAACTGAGGTCTCCCAGCCAATCACTGACAGCGCCCACGCACCCTTGGCACCACTGCTTCAGCGCATCGCACGCGCTAATCGGCGCTACCTCTTGGCAGCGATTGGCCTGATCTCGCCCAGCCGTCCGTGGAGGCTGAATCTACTACTTCGACCAACCATTGCGACTCCAGCTGCAGCGACCGTCTGGCGTCAACCACTGCAGCGGAAGATGGGATGAGTCGCATCATGTCTGGAGCTGCCCAGAACGAACACGCATTCGCTTCTGCATCCTCGTCGTCGCACTCGCCGCCCGCGCACACGCCGCCCCCTGACGAGCTCGACCCCCTCGGTGACGACGACGACAACGACGACGACGATGACGACGACGGCCACCATCGTCCTGGCGATGCCCACGTCTTCGACGACGACCCGATCCACGGGCAGCTCAGCGCACCGCTGTCATTTAAGCGCAAACAGAAGCCCTCGCTGCTGTCCGCGCCCTCTCGCCTCTTCGCCGCGCTGACCGGCTCGCAGTCGTCGCCGCGCCCCAGCTTCGCCTCGCCCCAGCGACACCACTCCCACTCCCCCAACGCCCTCGGCTCCCCGCAGAGACCGGGCTCGAGCAACCTCAACACGGCGACCAAGGATGGCCTGTCGCTGGACTGGTACGCCGAGGGCCCCGGGCGACGGGTCGGGTACGAGGACCTGACGGCCATCGACTGGATCTTCGAGTACACCAAGGAGCGCCAGCGCCTGCGCGTGCTGTCGTCGAGCGCGAGCGGCTTGCTCGGGTACATCCGGCGCCTCGTGGACGCCAGCCAGGTCTGGGTCGTGCTGATCCTGACGGGGCTCCTCGTCGGCGCAATCGCCGCGGGCATCGACGTGACGACGGACTGGCTGGGCGACCTCAAGCTGGGCTTCTGCTCCAGCGGGCCCGAGGGCGGCCACTTTTACCTCAACAAGAACTTCTGCTGCTACGGCTACGACCAGGGGTCCAAGTGCCTGGGATGGAAGTCTTGGAGCGAGGCCCTGGGCATCCACAGCTCTGGCGGCAAGTGGTTCATCGAATACTTCTTCTATCTCGGCCTCTCCGTATGCCCTTCTCGCAACCCATTCGGCCTTTCTCGTTTTTACTAACCCGTCTTTCAAGATTACGCTTGCATGTTGCGCGGCGCTGCTCGTCCAGGAGTATGCCATATACGCCAAGCACAGCGGCATCCCGGAGATCAAGACCGTATTGGGCGGCTTCGTCATCCGCAGGTTCCTGGGGACGTGGACGCTCATAACCAAGTCTCTCGGCCTGGTGAGGCTCGCTCTCCCCGTGCGCTCCGAACCTGGTACTAACTGCTGTAATAGGTTCTCGCTGTTGGCTCTGGCATGTGGTTGGGAAAGGAAGGCCCCCTTGTGCATGTTGCATGCTGCTGCGCGAACCTGTTTATCCAACTGTTTGGCAGCATCAGAGACAACGAAGGTAGGAAATACGGACCCGGTCTGTTGAAGTCAATGGCTGACTCTTCATAGCTCGGAAACGAGAAGTTCTCTCTGCTGCGGCAGCGTCAGGCATCTCCGTGGCCTTTGGGTCTCCCATCGGTGGTGTCCTGTTCAGCCTCGAGGTACGGCCCCCTATCCGCGCTGCTCGCGCGCACCATGCTGACTTGTCGCAGCAACTCTCCTACTACTTCCCGGACAAGACCATGTGGCAGAGCTTCGTCTGCGCCATGACTGCTGCCGTGGCCCTCCAGGCATTTGACCCGTTCAGGTCTGGCAAGCTTGTCCTGTACCAGACAAAGTACAACAGCGAGTGGCATGGATTTGAAATGATCCCCTATGCCCTCTTGGGCATCTTTGGTGTATGTCATCCGCACGTAGCTGACAGAAAAACATGCGACTTGAGCTGACAACATGCAGGGCGTATACGGCGGCCTCTTCATCAAAGCCAACATGGCCGTCGCTCGATGGAAGAAGGCCACGCCCTGGCTCCCTGGGCCTATCGTTCAAGTGCTCGCCGTGGCCCTCCTCACGGCCCTCACCAACTACCCCAACTTTTACATGAAGGTTCAGACCTCGGAGCTGGTCTCCAACCTGTTCTCAGACTGCTCGCGCGTCCTCGACGACCAGATCGGCCTGTGTAAGACGGGTGCCGCCTCCGCCAGCACCATCATCCTGCTCATCTTCGCCGCCGTGCTGGGCTTCTTCCTCGCCGCCATCACCTTCGGCCTGCAGATCCCCGCGGGCATCATCCTCCCCTCCATGGCCATCGGCGCGCTCACCGGCCGCGCCGTCGGCATCATCATGGAGATCTGGGTCACCAACCACCCCAAGTTCTTCGTCTTTGCGACCTGCGCGCCCGATGTGCCCTGCATCACCCCGGGCACGTACGCCATCATCGGCGCGGCTGCCGCCCTCGCTGGCGTGACCCGCATGACCGTGTCCATCGTCGTCATCATGTTCGAGCTCACCGGTGCTCTCCCGTACGTGCTGCCCATCATGATCGCCGTCATGATCTCCAAGTGGGTTGGTGATGCCTTCTCGCGCCGCGGCATCTACGAGTCGTGGATCCACCTCAACGAGTACCCGTTCCTCGACAACAGCGAGGAGATGGTCATCCCCGACATCCCCGCGTCCCAGATCATGACGCGCATCGAGGACCTCGTCGTCCTCACCGCGACGGGTCACACCATCGCCTGCCTCAACACCATCCTCGAGATGCACCCCTACCGCGGCTTCCCCGTCATCTCGGACCCCCGCGAGGCCATCCTCCTCGGCTACATCTCCCGCGCCGAGCTCAGCTACAACATCCGCACCGCCGCGCAGCCGCCGCGCGCCCTGCCGCCCGAGACCGAGGCCTTCTTCTCGCACCAGCCCCTCGCCGACCCGCGCGCCACGCTCGACCTGCGCCCCTGGATGGACCAGACGCCCCTCACGCTGCCCTCGCGCACCAAACTCCACCTCGCCGTCTCGTACTTCCAGAAGCTCGGCCTGCGCTACGTGCTCTTCAGCGACCGCGGCGTCCTGCAGGGCCTGCTCACCAAGAAGGACGTCTGGTACGTCCTCAACGGCGCCGAGGAGACGCGCCGCACGGGCGGCATCGGCACGGGCGGCGGTGACGGCGCGCCGGGTTCCGCGGACAGGCGCGGCGACCACGCGCGCGGGGACGGGGGGAACGAGGAGAGGGGGCTGTTGCGCAGCGAGGACGGGACGGATGACGGGGAGGGGATGCGCGAGGAGGATAGAGGGTCGATACTATAGACCTGTCTTTTGTGTATGTGAGAAACGTACGTATGATGCTAGACTTGTTCGAATCATCTTGGACATTGGATGAGAGAACGAATATGACTACCGAGCGAATTAGACCCTGCGGGCGAGCGAGCGAGCGAGTGAGAGCATGACGGTATCATCTGAATATGCAACTTTATTGGAGCCCGTGAGATACACTCGCGCATACCGTGCGCGCAGAAACGCCTATAACAATGTATGGTCTACCGATGCCGGGGATAATTCATAATATCAATCAAGGCCCAACTCTACGCGTTCCCCGTGGCAGGTCGCCCCAAACCGTCGCACCGGGAGTTGTCCAATCTATAAGTGCCCCTCCACGTCGTTTAAGCCCCCCCCCCCCCC
>JALHBX010000082.1:0-51836 GCA_024340025.1 Tolypocladium tundrense
CTTGGGGTGTCATGAGTCAAATGTACCGAACCGTAAATAGCTTTAGCCAAGGCCCTCTAGGGACTTCCCTCCGGGCGTAATAAAATCCGAATCCGAATGGGGCGCCTATGTCTGCGAGCATGACTAAGCATGATGCTACTTGCCGTGCCTACAGTGGGCTCCGTATGCCTGCTCCTCACCTGCAACAACGGCCTCGCCCATCAGCCTCCCCCATAGCTGTCCGTCGCATCTCGAACCTCGTCGACAATCGCCTAGGAGTGTCGCTGGACGGCCGCATTCACCATGGCTCATGGGTAAAGCCCCCCCCGCGTGGTTCTCTTCCCTTTGCTCTCGCGAATGCCATCACGGACGAGAGCAACAGCAGCTGACGCAGGCAACCGTCACTAGGTATTCCATCTTCGTCGGCCTCGCCGTCATCGTTGCGCTCTGCGCCGCGTCCTGGTTCCTGGCGCCCAAGGGCCAGAACCAAGTGTTCGTCGTCCCCGTCCCGACTCCGTCCCCTGCACCTGCCGACGTCCCGCTGACAACCGCGACTTGCAGGCTGTGGCGATCGTCCCTGATCCTCTCCATCGTGAGCTGCTTTCTCATGTGGGCCATCACCTTCCTCGCGCAGCTGAATCCCCTGATTGTGCCGAAACGAAGCGACTTGCGGGAGAAGTTCCTTGAGCACTAGGATGGTGCGCGCGTGCGAAGGGGGGGGACAGAGTGGACTCCTGCGACTCCCGCCTCGCGCGGCTGTACGGCTACATTTACTTTACTTTGCGAACGGCGTTATCTTGGGACTGTTGCATCATGGAAGCGCATGCGCGGGATAATAAAGGCTATATCATGGGAAGGGGAGCTTGGCCCGACTCGCCAGAGAGGGGCGAACAAGGCACGGGCATCCGTGCCTGGCTGCGTGGTGCGGGTACTTAGAACACGGTCGAGGACGGTGCCCGGCCGGCCCTCGACTGCTTATGATGACATTGTACATGCAGAATCATCAAAGCCGAGTCCTGCAACTCGAATGGATGCATTTGAACCCGTGTCACTTCATTATTTCTTTCCGCAACGGCGCATCCCCCTAGCCTACAGCCAACCGGCCAGCCCAATCTCTGGCATACATCAACAGAGCCCACAGGGCCTTGCCGTCGGCCGCCACGCTGCTCTCGCCGATGGAGTCCACGTCACCCAGGCCGGCGGCAGTCAGCACCACCCGTCCCACGGCCCAACGCGACGCCGCGCCGGCTACGGCCAGGACGCAAGCCGTGTAGTATTTGCAGTCGAGCAGGATGCGCAGGGCTTCGACGTTGTTGGCGACGACGGCCCAGCCCAGGGAACGCGCGGCGGCGGGGACATCGTACTCCCATATGACCATGAGGATGGGGAAGAGCTTCGTCGACGAGGAGACGAGCAGAGCCGTCGAGACGGAGTTGGGGCGCGCGCGCCGGGGCATGATGCGAAGCGCGTTGAGCGGGGATAGGGGCGACGACGTGAGGAAGCGGATGCTGAGGTGGAACGCCAGGGTCGAGAGGGCGCATAAGATCACTGCCTGGGCATGAGCGCTGCTGAAGGTGCACTACGGCACCCGCTTACGGGAACCGGGAGCGGATCAGATATGGACGAACAGAAGAAGAGGTATTGCAGCACGATGGGCTGCTGCGCCAGCCTGCCCAGGTTGCTCTCGCCGGGCATCGAGGCCGGCAACGTCTGCTTCTCGATGCGCGCCCACGTCAGGTAGACGTCGAAGAGCAGCAGCAGGACGCCGAGGCGGATGATGGAGGGCTGTCGCGCACGGCGCTTCGGTCAGCAGGGATCCGGTCTTGCCTTGTCCGCGTGCGAAATTCTCGTCGGCCGTATAGCGTCCATCGCGCCGGCTTCGGCGACGGCGGCGCAGCGCGGGGACGGCGTGTCCGCGTCGATCTCGGGTCGCACTCACATCGAAGCGATCGCCGTCGCGCATCAGGGTGTTGTGCAGCAGGTGGCGGTAGACCTGGACACGGCAATGGCATCTCGGGCGTCAGCCTCGTACATCCTCCCGCCCCCCCAGCCCTCGAGAGGTACACGCACCTGAGGCTTGATCAGGACCAGGTCGATGAAGAGCACAACAAAGTCATGCTCGACATACTTGTCGCAGAAGCGACCGCATTTGCGGCACACGGTCAGGCGGATGTTGTGCCCGCTCGACTTGTCGCCGGCCCCCGAGTACTGCGTCCATAGCGTCCTGACGGGATGGCGACACTCGATGCAGATGGGCATTTGGCGCGTGCGGCTCTGGGCCCTGTGGTGGGCGTCTTGCCCTTGCGCGTCGGCTGGTACGGCTGCCTGAAGATGTGCGACGGGGATGGCGGAGGAGGAGAGTAAGAAGTCGCTTGGTGGATGTTGCCTTCCACTTGTGAGCACGGGGCAATACTTCAGCCTCGTGCGAATACAGGGGGGCTCTATAATTACCAGTTTAATCCAGGCGCGTCTCATGTACCGCGTTTGACCCGTAATTACTCGTAGGTTGTACGGACTAGCGCACGGGCTTTTGACTGTTCGTACGACAACACCAGAGTCGACGGCCGGTGGGAAGACGAGCCAAACTGTAGCATTGCCCGTCGCAGGGCGTCTTTATTCGCACATGTACCAAGTAAAATGACCGCATATGATCGCAACCGGTGTTCTTGGTCGCAATTTGCGATGTCGGGCCGGCGACTCATATGTAGATACTTCCCAACGCCTCGCAAGAAGCAGCAATGCGGAGCTGCCATGTAAGACCTGTGCCACCAACGCCTCCATCCAAAGAGCATTGACAAATGAAAACAGGGGGGCTAGGCGTTCAAGACCCCCCCCGAAAGAGACACGCAAAGAGACGCCGCAAACGTGAACAGATGCCCACTTCAAAAGTCTATACGGGGGTGCCATTGCACAACAAACGCTTCATCATATGCCCGACAGTGGCCAGTTCAACCTCTCGCCGGTATCAGACACCCATTCAATCGGCCTTTTGGCGACTCCTCATGCCTCCAGCCGTCATCGTCGCCCTCCCTCGCACTGATCCTTCTCCGTCGGCCCTGCTGCCCATCGTGTCGTGCATCAAGAGACTGCCGTCTTGGCTCCCCGCATCCGCCAGCTCGATCAGGTCGCCGTCATCCCGTCCAGCAGGCATTCCCGTCGATCGTGCTAGGCTTCCAATCAAGGGCGTGCCGGGGCGCTTGGCCAATGCGCCGCGCAGCCAGCTTTCGACCGCCGCAGCCGCTCTATCCAGGCCGCTGCCCTGTCGGGACGCGGATGCGGTGTCGCGACCGTCCTCAAACGGGCTTTCGACGATGCCAGACGGCCCTGACGCAAAGCCAAAGCGTGCCGTTTCCGACCCCATCACCGACATGGACGGGAGCGCCTCAATGTTGAGCCCTGGCAGATGTTTGCTCGTCCACGAGTTGAAGTAGTCCTTGTCTGGCCCTGGCGCTCGCATGTTCTGGCCCATGGAGCCGACGCCGCCCGGTCGGCGCATCCAGGCCGGTCGGCCATCGGCCATGTCGCTGCCCACGCGGCTGCGGGACGACACCGATGTTCCGGATAGCTGCGGTCGGCTGCTCAGCGAGCTCTGTCGTCGTGACGAAGGGCGCTCGACCGAGCCCGGCGGGATGCTGGAGAGGTCAGAGCTCTGCCGTGGCGTCGACAGAGACGATGCTGTCATGATGCTCTTCTTCCGCCGTGGTGGGAAGTACCCCAAGGCTTGTCTCGCGACACGACAGATCTGCACAGGCTGGTGGAGCGAATCTATCTGAACCCATTGGACGTGGGTCCAATGCGTGTCCTCTTCTGGTGCCTTTTTATCGTCTGCGGTCCTACCGTTGGTGGCCCTGCTGAAGAAGTCTCCGTGAGTGCCCTGCCGGCTCGACGGCGACTCGTCGGCGGCTGTAGGCGTGGGCGCGAGGAGGTCAGTTACCCGAGAGTTGTGCCACGACGGCGCTTCGCACGGGCGGCCCCGGACCTCGCAGGCGTCGACTGGCAGTGCCAGCCATCTGCGCGTCTGTATGCTATCTCTGGACCAAAGTCCGTTGGCCTTCCTGAAAACATCCTCTCGGCACTTGTAGCGCAGAATAAGTCCTGCATACGTATCGTCGGGTTGGACGTTGTGAATGTAGACGAGGCAATCCTCCGGCTGCGAGCTGTCTGGGGCGACTTCGTCAGAGTTTCGACGCTTATGCCTTCCCGTGATATCCAGGCCGCCATTAACGCCATCGTGACTCTCCAAGACGCTCGCCGTCCGGGCCGCCTTCAAGGCCGTTTCCCTCTCGGCCAAAGATCCAGCAGCTACATCGCCCGGCCCTGGGTTCCGCGACGGGGGAGCCGGTCCCCACGAGGTCTGGTTCTTGCCGGGGCCGGGGCCGGGGCTGGCGCTCGAGTGCTGGCGGCCCCAGTCGCCGGGGCGAGAAGCCCCTCGAGAACGGGAGCGAGGATTCTGCGACGTCTCTCCCCTCTGCAAGGGGTCGTCGCCTGCCGACAGCAGTGTCGAGGCGAACCCTTGAATAGAGCTCCAGCTTTGCGTCCACGAGTCGCCGAGGAACTGCCCTAGGGTGCCGGCACCACCAGCGTCCCTGTTCGGGCTCACGCTCGTGCCGGAGCGCCCAGGCGGCCGGGGGCGAGTGCTCACCGTTCGGCTCGTCGAGGCGCTGTAGGCCGACAGGAGGCCGGAGTCCTGGCCGGGTGGCCTCGGGCCGGAGACGTCATCGTCCTCGCCGGATCTGACGACGCGGCGATTTCGTGGTCGGACGGAGCCCGACGCGGCCGCATGGGGCGCGGGGGACAGGGCCGACGAGGACAGGTGCGATGAGGGCTTCGCCGGGACGCGCGGGTCGGTCATGATGGCCGCGAACTCAGCGGCGAATGCGGCTCGCGGATCGTGGACTCGCCGCGCATCAGCATCAGGGCTGTGCTGCAGCAGGCGCGCCGTGGCCGCTCTCGGTGGTGAAGGGAGGGCCGAGGAGCGGTGACTCGGGACAAGAGGGGTTCAATCGCACGCTTGGGATCTATGGTAGGGTGTCGTCGTCATTGCCTGCGATGGATGTATGAAGTAGGAGGGCGTAAGATGGCCAGGTCAGGTATGGGAGCGCCATGCACGTACGTAGTAGGTAGGTACTCGTAGGGATTGAGAGTGTCACCGGTTGCGGGATGTGGCCAGCAACGGGGCGCAGGTAAAGGTAAGGTATCAAGTTGGATCCACGTGCCGACTTCCACTGCTGTAACCCGCGCGTGGGGTCCTCAGAGCCACCAGCCCCGCTAGGATACCCGCTGAAACCACCATCCTTTGTGCCCAGCGAGGTGCTGGAGACTTGGAGGTACAAGCATGGACGGGCAACCTGATACTGCTGGCAGCCCCGGCCCCTGACGACGCCGCACTCCTAGACTTAATAAATACTTTTTTGCATGGCACGAGTTGGCTCGAACGCTTGGTATGAATCCTTTCATGCGCATTCTATAGGTATGCAAGCACCTTGTCATTAATGGCTTCCAAGTTGTAGCCATCGTTCAACGGCCTTGCCACGCCTTGAGCCTCGCCACCACGCAAACGTCCGCACCGGCGGTAACGCCACAGCTGAATACCTACCAAGGCAGGAATCTAGAAACGCAATGCCATCACTGGACCGCAAGAAACCTCGAACCCACGCCTTTCGCACAGCACGTGGCAAGGCGTTGACCCGGCGAGTTGCAGCTGTTCCGGCTTCACACGCGCATCAACTCTCGAATTGAATCCTCAGAAAATCGTACAAGTGTTGGCCTCATTGGCCCCTTTCCCACCCATCCTAACCCCAGCCCCATTCTTCGTCACACTCATATGTACCTTGCGCCTTCACACATGTCGTATTTGCTTTGTTCATACATTGCATTCCCTAGTATGGGGCACGGGGTATACGGTGTGCCGCAATGCCTGGCTGTGTCCCCGTGGATAGACACCAGTTTCCACAATAATATTACCAGAATCATTGACCCATCTCCTGCTCTTTATTCTGGAGCACCTCTGTCAGGCTCGTTTGCCAAACAAAAGCCATCCGGGACACGACCGGACTGCCGTCCATTTCGGCTGTGCCTCGCGCCGCGTCGTTGAAATCATGCTCCCTCGCATACCAGAGGGCACACCGTGCTCCCTTGGCTCAGTTCAAGGACACGTCAAGGGCCAAATTGCTCGCATCACCGTTGATGCCAAAGAATTGGAACCTGTCGGGCCATTCATTAGTCACCGCGCAATACTGACAAGAGTCGTCATGGGGCTGGGAAGCAGTACCAGTCCTCCACGTTGAGCGTCGTCGGAGCTGGTTGCCCCTGAACCGAGCTCGTACTCCAACTATCTGGGCTCTGCCCATCATGCATCCCGCCGTCAAAATTGGTCTGCCACATGCTGTTGCCTTGCCCTTGGAACCCTTGCATCGGCATCATGCCATTCCCTTGGCCTCTGCCCTGGAATTGATTGCCCGCCTGGCTCTGCGTACTGGGCGCCATGCTGCTGGGCGTCATTTGGGCCATCATGTTCTGGTCCAGGCTCTGGTGTGTCTGCGTCGGCGACACGTTGGGGAACGCGGGCATGCTCGAGCTTTCCGGGAACAGCTGGTCGGGCTGGAAGTTCTCCCACAAGGATTGAGATATGTTGGGAGAGTTCCTGGTCACCAGGTAGAGGTCGGGCGGCGTGGCGGGGACCGAAAACGACGGGTTGAACGGCGTAGCCGGCCTCGTTTGCGGCCGCGAGTTGGTTCCGCCCATGAACGTGTCGGCCCCGCTGGGACGGGAATTGGGTGATTGCATGCTGGGGTGGTTTATGGTGCTCGCGCCGTCATTCTTGCCCGCGCTCGGTGTCTGTGGCCGCGATCGCTCGTACGACTCCTGGGGAGTGGGCGCGTTGGCAGTGAAGTCGATGGCCATGTCGTCGTACTTGCGCTTCGAGGCATCCTGAGCCTTACTGTGCTGCTCCAGCTGCGATATGCTCTGCTGCATTTTCCGGTGTCGCTTGGCCCCGGCCTTCTGCAGCCGTTCCTCCAGCACCTTGTTGCCAATGATCGACTCGAAGAGCTTGTAGACCATCTTGCCCACCAGCCACACCCGGGAGACCTCCTTCATGGCCTGCATGCAGATGCGCATCCGATCCTGCGTGACTTGCTGGATGGACGGAACCGGCGATCTCATCTGATAGACGTGCATGATGAGTGCCGAAAACAGGCTGTAGACAATGAAGGCCGGGCAGTAGCGCAGCTCGTCGTGGGCAGCCAGGTTCTCGACGATGGATGTGATCATGGCGGCGGCTTGGAACGCAATGTTCCGCGATGGATATGGAGAATCGTCTGGGAAGCGGTTCGAGCCACTCGGGGGCATATGTGCCCGGTGCAGAAGGCACAGCGTCGTGTAGTAGTTGGAGTGCAAGAGGGCGGACCAGAAGTGGTGGCGAGGCACCTCCCAGTACACAATCTTGGGGCAGTTTTGGAGCCAGTCGGCCAGGGCCATATCGCTGTGCGTCAAGTCGATGGCGTTTCGCTGCCGGCCCTTGGACGCCACCGAGTACTGCTGGGACAGGACGAGGCCCATGATCTCACACAGCTTTACGTACTGGAGGAAGAACTGCACGTGGATCGGGTCCGGCGGGAACTCACTGGCACGATCCGACTCGTCCTCGACAAAGTCATCCTCGGTCAGCATCTCCACGTCCGAGTCGTCGAGGTTGATGTGGACCGGGCGGCCCAGGGCCACGGCGACGGAGCGGTCGCGGGTGAAGAGGGTCCACCAGATTCGCTTCCAGAGCCGCTTGTCCGACTTGCTAAGTTGCGACTGCTCGACGCTGCGGTGCATGCCGGAGCCCTGGGCGACGATTGTGGCGACGCGGCTCCAGTAGAAGACATTCTTGGTGACGTCTTCGGGGCCCTCCCAGTACCAGCCCAGGAGCAGCAGGGACTGCACAATCGTGACGCGGTCATCTTCGTAGTTGGCATCGTAGAGGGCCTTGGCCCGCTTGTAGAAGGTCAGCGCGGCAGGGGTAGTCGAGCCGTTTGCGTCCATGAGCTGCGCATTGGTGCAGACGCGAGAGCCAGCCAGCAGGACTGCCTGGAGCAGCAGCAGAGACGGCGGGTTCTTGGCGTCGCGGTACTGCCTCATGAAGCGAGTCCGGTTGATGACAGGCACAATGGGGTGGACCCATTTGAAGTAGGCATCGATGAGCTCGTCACACAGGGAGCGCGGAGGCAGGAGGAAGGCCCCCCTCTGGTGCAAGATGTCGATCTCGACGTTGTCCAGCTCGGTGAGCCTCGCGCGAGAGCCACGGACGTTCTCGGGCAGCGGGTAGTGAACGACATCAGAGGAGCCCTGGCGATCGTGGACGAGGAGAGTCAGGTTGGAGGATTCCCCCAGGAAGGCGACACGGCCGGCTTCGGTGATGGGGGCGCGGGTGAACTTGGGCTTCATGACCAGGTTCAGGTAAGTGCTGTTGTTAACCTCCTCTTGCCTTGCTTGCGCCTCCGTCATGGACGAGGAAGGGGTGCCGTCGGTGGTATGGGACACGGTTGGCGGTCGAGGATAGGCATTGACGGCACTGACGGCACTGACAGCACTGACGGGCGTCGTCTGGGGCTGTCGCTCGTCAAGGACCTCGCGGTCGCTGCTCGGGGAGAGGGCTCAGGTCAGCACATTGGATGAGACAAGTCGCGCACCCAACCGGGGCGCGGGCGGCCAGCGGCCAGCGGGCGATAGCGGCAGGGCAGGGTACATACCTGTCGGAGTCCTTGGTCGTCTGGCTCCCAGCGGTCTGAGCCTTCTTGCGCTTAGGAGTCGGGATACGGCATTCGATCTGGAAGGCGACGCAGTTGGTGCAGGGCACCCCGAGGCTGGCGGCATCGCATCGGACCTGGGAGGAAGAGGGGTGGTTAGCAGGGCGACGAGGGTAAGGTAAGGTAAGGCCGGCAAGGCAAGGAGATAAGAGGAGAGGGCGATTATCGCGTTACCTTTCGCGCATGGCAGGTCTGACAGGACGAGGTAGACAGTCAGCATGTAAACGAAGCGACTCGAGTTGACGTGTGAAGGGGGCGCGGGGTGGGCTGGGCGGTCGCATGCCTCGGCTCATGGAGCTGGAGGGGAAGACAGTGGCCAGACAAAAGGCAAGGCGGCCCGCCGGGGAAACATCCATACCTCACATGCTCTGGACGCTCGTTGCCTATATAAGTGAGAGGCCCATCACGTCAGCAATCGGGCCTTGGACGCTGCTCGCATCATGCGAGGACGGACATACCTCCTGAAGCTCATCTGTGCCGCGGCGGCGGCTGCGGCGGCGGCGGCGGCGCTGGACGACGATGGTGGCGACGCCTTGGGCGGCGACTCAGACTGCGACTGTGACAGCGACCGCTGCGGGCCAGCGTCGCCGGAAGACATGTCGACGTCCATGGTGGTGGGCGAGCCCGCGGCGAGCGCGAGGGAGGACGAGAGCGAGAGTCAGAGGCCGGCCTTGAGGGCGAGAGGCAGGAGATTGTCGAGAGAGGCGGTGGTTTGATGGACGGGCAGGCGGGTGGGCGGCGGAATGGGCGGCGGAGTGAGGAGGCGGCACGAAGTAGTCCGTACGGTACGTAGCGGCAGCAGCGCCGGCGACGGTGGCGGCGCGCGGCGAGGTGCAGGCCGGCCCAACTATCAAGTCAATCCAGGTCGTGTGCCCGCTGCTGCAACAGGAACGAGCAGTCGACTGTCGCGATGGCTGCGTCGGTCAGCGTCGAGTCGAGTCGAGTCGAAGTCGGTCGGATCGGTCGAATCGATCACAAACCGCTGGCCAAGGGCGTGCACAGAGGAAACATGCAGCTCACGGCGGGAGCGGGCTGCCCTACCACAGCTGTGCTGATGCACCAAGGCTGGATCCTGCTCCACACAGGGTCGAAACCACGGCGGGTCGCCCGGGGGATTAATGCGCAAGATGCCGTCCCGTCCGGGCCCGGTAGATTTGATGCTGGGGGAGGGGAGCGATTGAATGAATCACCTGAGAGGGGGGCCAGGGGCTGTGCGCTCCGCGTAATGATATGGAATGTGCTGGAGCTCGTTCGTCCGTGACGCAGCAGCGGTGGGTCGGTCCACTGCCAGTCTGCCACAAGCCAAACGGCAAGCTGGTGCTGGGCCCTGGGGTAGGTAGGCGGCGAGTGAGTCTGGGACAGATACTCATAGGCCGGTGTGTGAGGTGGTATCGTGTAGAGCGAGGTGGTGGGCGCACGGCGGCGAGGTGGAGGTATAGGGTACCTAGGTACCTAGGTATCCGTTGGATGCCTTGGGGGACTGTGGTGGGAGGCACCGAGTAGCCGGTACGCAACCTCAAATTCGATGGCGGAAAGGGCTGCAAAGCTTTCCCGCAAGCCGAACACACAAGAGTCGAGGTACGAAGGAGGGCCTTGGTCGCGCGAGGCACGGCAAGCCTGGGGCCCTCGGTCGAGCATATAAAGACCACCGGCCAGCTCCAGGGCTTGCTCATCGAGGCATCCAGTGGAACGGATCGGAGACTAGTGGGCTGGGCTGGCCCTTCCAGGGCTGCTCAGGCGTGGCGAGCATGGGCAGACGAGAAAGCCATCTCCGTACTTGCCCGAAGCAGCCCTTGCGGTGCGGCGCCGTCGGGAGCTGCCTTGCTCAACTTACGGACTACAACGGGTGGCCAGCAGGTAAATCAACGCGTCCGCCCGTGTGGTCGGTGGCGGCTGTTGGCGTGATCTGGGGTAGCAAAGCTGGGGAAGCATGGGGATCCAAGGTATGTGAGAGGTGGTGGAGGGTGGTGGAGGGCTGGCACTGGAGGGGTCAGGCTGCCACGGACGCGATCGTGCGGGGGAGGTGACGGACGAGAGCCGCCGCCATCCTCACCTGGGGTCGGGATAAAGGACGGGACGCTGCTGTTGCACCGTTTCCGCGCCTGCGCGGGCTTGGGTTGCCCGTGCCACGTTTTTACTAGCGAGCGCATCACCGTCGAGACGTCGGGGGTACGAGGACGGGCTACGGAGTCCTTCGCACGGGCACGCTCGAGTTTAGGGGGGGTGGTGCATGCACTGTGTCGAGCGTGCTTGGGCCTGCCGCGTGTCTGACGGCAGGGGTGGTCGAACCGACCTCGTTGTATGTACTCCAAGTCAAGGGCATCCGGGAAGCTGTACGGATTACTCCGTACGGAGTACGGATACATACGGACGTATGCACTCGTACGGAGTACTTCGTACCTACATAGCGACCCCAGGCCCCCGAGTGGGAAGCTTCTAAGACGCGTGGCGGCTGGGCACGTACCCGGCCCGCGCCCCAGGGGAGACCAAGCAGAAGCTCGAAAGCTGGGGAAGTCAGCGCCATCTGACGGGCATCAATCGCCTAACCGGGGGCGCGGCGTGAACATGGTTAATAGAGTTCGGGTTCACCACGAACAATGACTGGGCCATCATGCTTTCGAGAATCGAGATGCAGCGGACACGTTCCGCTCTCTTTCTCACACGATCGGGGCCTGCGGCGCCCGGGCCGTCGGAGCTTTGCCATTTCGGGCCCAAAATCCGCTTGGCTCTGCTGCCACAGGCTTTCACATGCCAAAGCCGGTCGCATTTGTATCTCGTACTCGGCCAGGTGCGGGCATATCCCTGTTCACTCCGCACCGGGCCCAGCCCGCACCGGGAATATAAATCTTCCTCCCCGTGGCAGCCCAGAACAAATGTTTGTGCCTGTGGCGCCTTGGCCGGGGGCCGTAATGACTCCACTACTTACTCCGTGCGAATGCGTATCTGTGAAGATATCTACGGAGAGCTTACACTAAACGACGCACGCAAGACATTTCGAGCAAGGCGCCAAACTGCACCTGTTTGTACTCGACACTTTGGGCTTGGTCCCTCTATCCAGTTGTCGTAATATTCAATCATGCTAGATCTAGCTCGCACTCCGAGCTTCGTCCGATACCCGCACCCGTCGCATGTGCCCTCAGTAATATATAGGTGCCATTCGGTCAGGCATCGCAGCGCAGATTCATGTCGCCACACTCCCATAAACCCGTGATGGCGTATGCCCGTTGGCCGCTCTTGTCTCCCCGCCGCTGGGCTTGATCTCGGCCCATGGGCTTGCCTCCTCCACAAACTCGATGCCGGCAATGAACATGGCACTGACCCCTTCCAGCCCGGCGACAAATACGCACAAAAGACTGGCAATGGCAAAATGGCTGATGGTCGAGCCAATCTCCAGCCATGACCCCTCATCTTTGACCACCCAGAAGAAGTACAGCGTCAGAATATCGCTTGCCGCCATCACCACCATGAACAGGGCCGATGGAGCCACGCCGAGCCTCTTGTTCAAGACCCCCAGGTTCGCCGAGATGAGCGCGAACGGTATCATCAGCTTCAGAATGAGGAGTGCCCCCTGGGACAGCGGATCAAAAATCGGTATCAGACGGCACACACTCTCCAGGCTGAACGACGACACTGATGCGATGTTCCCGGTGCTGAAAAAGGCCGACTGCAGGAGAACCATGAAGAAGAGGGCCACTCGCGCATCAGATAGCCTCAACGGCCGGAAGGCTGGGCGCCTGCCGTCATGTTGCACATTCCCGTTCGCCGGGGGCATCTTCCTGGTGAACCTCTCCACCGCGTACTCAAGGCGGACCCAAAGAAGCAACGTGATGCAGAAAGCAACGTAGAAGAGCCCCTCGTACGAAATAGTCAAGATGACAAACGTCGGGGCACAAGTCAAGAAGATGACAGCTAGTCGGTGCATGTAGTGCGTGTTGGGTTGCAGCCGATATGTCAACGGCATTAGCAATGACACGGCTGTCCGCCCCCTGTTAGCTTCGGATCTAGCCGTCTCGCGCAAAATATCCTTCTTCCACGCGGCAAGGGCAGGGGGCACGTACCAAGTACAATCCATCCCACAATCTGGTTACCAAGAGGCAGCCCCTGCTTGGCCTGGAGACTGAGTGCGCTAGACCGTGTAACCAGCATAGCCAAGAGCACGAGGCCAATCTGCAAATGGATTAGTCAGTGTGCTGCCGCAAACATTTTTACCACAAAACGGGGGTGGCCATACTTGGGCGCCGGTAAGGGCTCGCCGGATGTTGCGATTTGTCTTGGGGCCAGCCTTCTTCTGACCCCGTGAAAAGTCGGATAGCACCAAGTCTTCAAATATCAGGTAAAACAGGCCAATGACCGACATGATCGCGCCACCGGCAAGGCTGCAGATAGTTAGCTGGTGCGAAGGTGGCGAGTGAGGCAATCAAGTGCTTACACCAATGCCACATTTTCGACCTTCATGGCTGGGAGCAGTGTAAAGATGCTCATTATCAGACAGGAAACCGCCCAGGTGATGCTTAGGACAGCATGCGATTGAAGAAACGAGATGCCGTATGTCGCTGGCCAGATAGCTGCCACGACAAATATGCCCGTCAAGATCTCCCGATAAATGTAACCCAGCGCCTACGAGCTGTCAGATGCGAACCACGATATATCTTTCCCCATCGACTCACCAGAGACTGGATAATGGCAATGTAAAGGATGGCGTGGAAAAAGAAGGTCGCCACAGCCCCGGCCGACTTGATGTGTCCAAATAGAACCTTGCGACCTTGCGCAAGGCTGTCCCGGCGGGCATATACCTCCTCCCAAAAGACGACTGGGAAGAAGGCGTATGCATAGTAGGTCATAGGGGACTTTGAAATCAAAAACGACGCATAAAGCGCCACAAGGACCGACGAGAATGTGACCACACCCATCCCCGTCCGCTTCGGGACAACGCTTTCATTCAAAACAAACATGTCGATGACAGTGGCTACGGCATATGCCATCCAGCCGAGGTAGCCAATGGTGATGAGTGCTCGGAGAAACAGCCAGTCGTATGTCTGGAGGTAGCGAAGGCCGTCCAGGGCAAGGCCAATGAGGGCATCAGACTCCTCAATGGCCTCTTCGTATTGGCCAGCCGCTATTAATTCACGAATCGCGGACACGCGCTGGTCGGCCGTCAATGCGTCTTCGCTGAGGGTTCGATAGGGCTTAAACCGAAGCTCATTCGCCTTTTTCTTTTCCTCCTTGACGCGATACATTTCGAGGATGCCCTGGGCATTGACAAGGGAGGCCTCGGCCTTTTCGCGATTATCAGCAGACAAGTAGGCAAGAGGTAGCTTTCCCACCGAATTTGCTGGAAACTCGGAGCCGATCAAGTGCGACATCAAGGCAGCGACGTCAGCTTGGGCAACGTCATGCCTCCGCACACGATCCAAACCCCAATCGGAAGAGTAGTCGTCATGTCCCGGGGCAACAGCGCCGGGGTACAGCTCCGGGCGCGAGACGCCGGAACCCCACGAGATGAGTGGGGTGCGTGTGTTGTCCGGGTGGCCATCCCCATGGCTGCCCCAGTCGCTCATGCCGTGGTCGGCCGTGAAGACGAAGGCGGTTCTGTCATCGGCGTAGAATTTTTGAATAAGCTCCGTCACCTCCTTAACCCCCTGGTCCACTACTTTGATGTTGTGCAGATATTCCTTCGAGTAGGGTCGATAGGAGTGGCCGGTTGTGTCGAGTCCGAGCAGGTGGAGGAAAAAGACGTTCTTGTCCTGGCGAAGGGCTTTGTTGAGTGTTTGGTTGTTGGCAGCTTCGGCAAAGAAGGCCTTAACGTGGTCAAAGACCCAGAAGTCAAGACTGGTGGCATCTTTGGAGAAATCCTCAAATTCGGGCTCGTACATGGAGGCATCGACACGGCCCGGTACGGCGCCACGCTCGAACATGGGCAGGATGTCAGGGCTGCCCCAGCTCCAAGTATGCCGGCTGCGATTGAAGACGCTGTCGAAGTCGACTGGGTTGAGCTTCCAGCCCGTTGCAACAGCCGACACGTCTTCGTAAAGGCCGGCGATCAAGGCGACGTGGCCGGGGC
The DNA here is from genome assembly GCA_024340025.1 of Tolypocladium tundrense. Taxonomy (NCBI): domain Eukaryota; kingdom Fungi; phylum Ascomycota; class Sordariomycetes; order Hypocreales; family Ophiocordycipitaceae; genus Tolypocladium; species Tolypocladium tundrense. The sequence continues at coordinate 14,833 of JALHBX010000082.1, forward strand.
GAGACTCGGTGGGAACGCGTGTGTGGGAGACGCCAAAGGTTCCCTCTCGGAGCACGCGTGAGCGGAGGAAAGGGGCGAGAGGCCTCGGTACCAGGTCGTCGTCAGACTCGGGGTAGGGTTCTGGGAATGATTGAAACGCCTTATCGGCGCGAAGCCCGTCGCCTTGCGACACCGGTACGTTAGCAAAGTGTCAGCAGGAGGAGGGACGGACGAGCATACCGACGAAGAGGACCAATCTGTCTGCCGGGGGCTTCGCTGGGGCGATGCGCTCGACGCCGAAGAGCCGCATTCCCGACACAACGGGGCTCACAAAGTAAATGTCGAAGATGGAGAGAATATAGACGAGGTGGAACACCACGGCCGTAGCCAGGAAGGCAAAACGAGTGACTGCCGCCATGGCGACGGGGGAGCGAGCGGCTGCGCTTTCTGGTTCGCGCGGTGTCAAGGCCAGTTCATGGCGGTTCGGGTCGCAGCTTGCTGGACAGGACGGTTGGCGATGGCGGCCGCGGCCGGACGGGGGTAATGACACTACTGAATCACCAAGTGGTCAGGCAACAGTTGGCAGATCTGCCTTGCTGGGTAGGTACCAAGGGAGAGCGTATGGGCCACGAAAGGGGAGTGCAGGAGGCAGAGGGGGGCAAGGGGCGAACGGGAAAAGGGATGGTTGAAAATTGAAGCCCCCGTGATGCAAAACGTGGCTGGAGGTGGTGATCGCGATTTGGTAGTCCAGTCATCTACTAGACGCGTACTTAAGGTACCAAATACCTACCTAGGTAGGTACGGGAGCTGGCTGCCCACAAGGGTGCATGCTCTAAGCGCCTGGGGCCCGCTATTCACTTAATAACGTAACCAATTATTACTCGTACGAATACAGAGCATACATCCCTTTCCACGTCGCCCATTGCCTCCAATGGTACGAAGTACTCCGTACGGACCAGCAAATCTGTTCGCGATTTCAGTAGGTCTACTCCGTAGGCGGGCGGTTGAACGCGCTGGTGGCATATCGAGGTACTTCAGTAGTCGCTCCCTGGGACACCAACCACCTGCAGGCAGCACTTGGGCTCTAGTGTGCTCATTTACTCGTACAGGCGCCGCATCCTTCCACGAGTTACTTCGTACAAAGTAACTCCGTACTCCCTGTTCGTACATGGATGGGGGCTAGGAACCTGGATGGCGTCGCTACGGCCTTATTCCTTGCAACGGGCAGACACAAGGGTTCATAAAGGTGAAATAGGTACCTTGGGAGGCACAGGAAGTCATCGCAAGCTCTTACGTCCCCTGCCAACTCAAGCTGTCTCGCAAGAACTGTCAAAATCTCGTATGCGTAGCATAGCCGAGAGTAAGTGCCCAACACAGCCATGTGCATGTTTCAAACATTCTCTCATGTCGGCACCTGGGTAGCTATTATATGTACAAGCAAACGCGGCGGTATCAATCACAAACTATAGTGACCGGTCGCTGCAGATGACGCTCTGGAGAGCATGTGAACCTCCACCCCCGTCTCTCAACCACCAACGTACGGGTACTCGTACCCGCCAATCTAGTCTGTGCGCTCCGTCAGGGACTTGGTGACCCTGCTATAGAACTTGGAGGCGTGCGGCCGTGGGAACGTAATCTCCTCCACCAAATAGTCCGGTAGCACCTCCATCAGGTCGCCGTCCCGGTTGGCATCGAGCTGCGGCCTGTACGTGAACTGCACATCTTCGTAGTTGTCGGATCCGTCACCACGATCCAGGGCCAGCTTGAAATGCAAAGCTATAAGACATGTAAGCATCAAATTCTCCGCAAGATGCCGCCAAGGCGTGGCAAGTGGACTTACTGCCGTTCCGACCAGTCTGGATGCAGTCAAACACGTCTTCGTCGTCTCCGCGCCTCAGGCCTCTCACAATGAGACCGGTCAGGTCGCCGTAAAGATCCTCCTTTGCCTGTGCGACCTGCACAACCTCCGACGGCGCAGTTCTACTAGCCGTCGCGCCAGCTTTCAGGGCACTCCCTGGGACCTTGATGCTCGCCTCGGCGTGTCGACTGGCTACTAGTTTTGCAGACAGCGTCTTGATTTCGGACCGCGCCCCAGAAAGCGATGTAGTCAGTTCGTCAATCTTGGCTTGGAGCTGGTTGTTTTTGGCCTCGCTGTGCTCCAGCTGCTGCTGCACCTGCTCTCCTTGTGTAGCCAGCGCCGATTGTGCCGCGAGCTCTTCTTTGAGCTGCAAAATCAGCTTGCTGGAGCCTATACGTCTCATCACGTTAGCGCAGCTCGCCGCGACGACGGCGGTGCCTCGTCTCGTCTTACCTGCAGTGGTTTCCTCGGCTTGTTTCTTCAGGCGCTCAAAGTTGCGCTCTGCGGCCTTCACGCCGACTTCCCGGAGATCACGATGCCGCATTTCCAAATTCTCGTACTTCTTGGTGAGCACGCCCAGGCGTCTTCGGATTGATACATCATCCATGCCATGTGGCGGTAGCGCATCTCTGGCTTCGAACTCGGTGTTGAGCGATGGTGGCTCGTCCAAGACAACAGGCTCGTCTTCATCTCCGTCTGCGTCGAGTTGCATGGGCTCCGGTTGCTGCGTCTCGGGGATCTCCTCGCTCGCAGAACGGCCAGCGCCTTCCGTACTCGTCACTCCGATCTCTGGTCCGGTACCATTTGCAGATTTCGAGCTCCTAGACACTTTCGGCCGCCCTCGGGTCGCTTTTGCTAACCTGGTCTCGTTCGTGTCCGCGTCCTGGGATGCTATTTTGCTGACGGGGCAACGTGACCCTTTTCGGACCCTGGAAGGCGCCCGTGAAGTATTCGTGTTACTTTTGTCTCCCAAGGCCTGCCTGGCCGATGCTGAAACAGCAGCCTCGGCTCTGCCGCTAATTCGACGAGCCGCCTTGACCACAGGCTTGGTCACCTTGTTGGAGGCACCTGGGGGCCGACCTCGCGTCCTCCTTGTCGTCGTCGGTTTCTGGGCTGCCGAATCGACGGCCTCAAGGTTGTCAAAGTCAGGCTCCGAGTCTGATCCCACCAGGCCTGCCAAGCTGCCGGCTGCTCTGGAGCGTGGTGCCATGGTGAACTGCTGGAGGCGCTAGGTGTAGGTTCCGAGGCGTTGATGCGACGCGGATCGGCCCGCAAACTGAGAGCTCAGACGACGCAATCAAAACCGAAGGCAGCTGTCTGTCTACGAGGCCTGGAGCGGAGATGACGGGCAATGGTGTTGAGGCGCTCAGAATCGTCGAGGCGAACACGGCTGGGGATGTTTTGGGGGTGGGGTTGGAGACCACCCACACATACTTCTGTTTTGGGCTGAATGTAAACAATCAAGGCAGCGGCCGACTTACCTAAGCCCGCGCCGAGGTTGCGGCGTGTCACGAAGAGTACTATTTGCACGCCGAAAGTCTCTAATTGCGCAGTTAGCAGGTTGGTGTTTATTAATTCAATTAATTTGGTAAAATCAAGCTCTCTTGTTCTATGTTTCTGACTGTATCCTAGCGGTTCATATATTCGAAGCGGCCGAGTAGATCTATGCGAAGGGAGCCGACACCCGCCGGAACCATGACGAAGGCTGCAGCGGCTGGACAGCCAGCTTCTCGACGCAGGGAAGCCATTTGCTGGCAATGGCAAGAAGCACCATGTAGTCCGTAGTGTGGTGGTCGCTATATCAAGCAACACTTCAGAAGACAGTCATCGCGCAACATTTCCACACCCTTCCGCTGTGCTGGCTGCCTCCGTACAATGACCCATCTGTCATGGGAAGTAACAGAGGTAAATATGCCCAAACTGATCTGACTGGTCGGACATTGGGCATTTCAAGGACGAGACTGACAAGGCCGGCAGAATTTCTTCTGTGAAAGCTCCAACGACCACGTCTTCTGCTGATTCGTTGGTGTTCTTACGAGCCAGGATCTTGTCGCCAGCGTCAAATCGAAAGCCGCACGCACCACAAGAAAGAGCGAGTCGCTTTCAGACATATTTGTGGTGGTTGCTTGACTTGCAAAGTAAATTCATTATTAAAGATAATAGTTAGCTTCGGGTTTGTATAGGAATGAGGATAACCTTGGAGATGTACGTATCATAAAAATAAAATCCAGGCCCCTCTCTAGGTGAGTAACTTATACGCTTTACTTCGTAGTACTCGTAGCTGCTATTTTCACGATACTTTAGTTAGCGCGCTTAGGTGACTTTGGCAATGCCAAAAATGTACTCCGTAGTGGTGTCGGCTGTGGGCAGAAGTGGCGTAGACCCTGAAACGGTGTGCAAATAGAGAGCTTTGGCTGTGTAAATAGCAGTCCTCAACCTGATTGGGCACAGCCGGCCGCTGCGACGGTACGTACCTTACCTCGCCCCATTTCCGTACCATCCAGACATAAAGTACGGACTACTTCGTACACACGCGGCAGTTAGATCTGCGCCTTGACGAGGTCTCCCTGCGGCAGCTCTTGACCCAGCGATTCGCGTGGTGAGATCACGTTCTTCGCTACGACAACGTACCCTTCGTCTCGGCCTCGACCCTTCTGGCCTCCACACGCCCCCAGACCTGCCCAACGGCTCTGCGTCGACTGGCGAGCACTCCTTGGCGATCAGCCATCTGATGCCTGAGCAGCCAGCCCCGTGGCTGCGCTGGCTTGTCGGGATGGGCGAGCGACGGAAACTCGGCGATGTCGCCATGGACCTCCTGCTCTTTGCTGGCATGGTACGAGCCCCCAGCGTCTCCCTCTCTCACGGAGCATGCCTGCGGCTGTGCTGACACCGCCTTACACACAGATGACAGCCGGCCTCTACGTGGCGCGCAACTTCCTGAACCCGATTCTGAGCAACCTTGCCGATCCGGACAAGGAGAAACATGAACAAGCGCGTCGACAAGCCAAAGCGCACTTGGAACGACTGAACCGGAGGAGGAGAAGCGACGAAGATGCAGACGACGAGAGCGGTGGGTCCAGAAAGGGCCCGCGCGTCGAGGAACTGGTTCTTAACGAATATGAAAACTTGATCGCCCTGGAGATGGTCGCGCCAGATGATATACACGTGGGCTTTGACGGTGAGTCCAGCTCCAACAAGACGGTGTGTATACGGTTTCGTGTTCTGACTTGCTTGCCTTGTCGCTTGGCCAGACATCGGAGGACTTGACATGATCATCGAGGAACTGAAAGAGTCAGTCATCTACCCGCTCACGATGCCTCACCTCTACTCGCACGCCGCACCGCTGCTGTCGGCACCGTCTGGCGTGCTCCTGTTTGGGCCGCCTGGCTGCGGCAAGACAATGCTGGCCAAGGCTGTGGCTCACGAGAGCGGGGCGTCATTCATCAACCTTCACATATCAACCATGACGGAGAAGTGGTATGGCGACTCCAACAAAATCGTGCGGGCCGTCTTCTCGTTAGCCCGCAAGATGCAGCCGGCCATCATCTTCATCGACGAAATCGATGCAGTCCTGGGGACGCGGAGGAGTGGCGAGCACGAGGCCAGCGGGATGGTCAAAGCCGAGTACGGAACTCTACGTCGACGGGCATCACGTACGTAGACTGACAAGACTGCAGGTTCATGACGTTGTGGGACGGGTTGACCTCGGCGAACTCGTCTGGAATGCCGGCACAGATTGTCGTCCTGGGGGCGACCAACCGCATTCACGACATCGACGAGGCGATTCTCCGTCGCATGCCCAAGAAGTTTCCCGTACCGCTACCTGGCCAGGAGCAGCGGCGCAGGATCCTAAAACTGGTCCTCCAAGACACGAAAACGGATCCAGAGCACTTCGATGTCGACTACGTGTCCAAGATCACCGCGGGCATGTCTGGGAGCGACATTAAGGAAGCTTGTCGAGACGCGGCCATGGCGCCGGTGCGAGAATACATGCGAGAGCACAGGGGAGACGGGAGACGCATGGCAGCTGTAGATGCGAGCCAGTTCCGCGCCATCAGGACCGATGACTTCTTCGGACGACGAAGCGGACATGCACCTGTGGCTGGCCACGGCAGGAACTCGGACAAGAAGGGATCCAGGAGCAAGGGCTCCAGTGATGAGTATGAAGATGTGGACGGACCTGTCGCCGAGGAACAGGATTAGATGGGGCAACGCAGCCGGGAAGCGGCCTGCGGATGTACGAAGTTCGAATACCGGCATGTCTGACGAATGGCGGAGTGCCTTAACTTGCAATGGTCATGTATGTGTCCTGCAGCCCTGACTGGCCGCATGTTTCGAGCGTTTCGAGAGGGCCAGAAGTTTCGTAGGAGGCCTTTGATCCCGCGTTCCATGGGCATGAGTGAGTGATTGATGAGGCAGGTCGAGAACAGCCCGCGGAGAGCTGTGCAAAGACAGCAGAGATGGATACGGAGGTACTTCGTACAAAGGTGTCGGGTCGGATGCTTTTGCTCGCATTGAACTTGAACCCCCAACGTCCAACCACAGTGGGTGTAGCAGAGCACGTCATTGGCATCTCCACCCCGCGGGCTGCCAACGGTGCGTTAATGGCTGACCTGGGGCCCCGCTGAGCGCGGGGGCACGACAAAGTACCTCGCTATGAGTCCGAGGTGTGAGCAAACACCTCCGTTGATCGGCTGCGAAACTAGCGGTGGAATCTACCCCAGACTTTGAGGCAGGCACGCTGCCTCCTGCCACCGCCAGTCCACAACTCCAGTCACCCACTCCTAGCTACTCCGTACCTAACGCCTCGACGACCTGCTCCCCCACACTCTGCTCTGTAAACCTCAATCCTCGTCCTCGTCCCTCTTCCGTATCCTCGCTCTCCCCGCTTGCTTCGACAACTCCGAGAGCCCACCACCTCGCCGCGTCCGCCCGGTGCCATGGCCGCACCGTCTCCCTCCAACGGCGCCGCTGCCTCGCCCAGCTCCAGCGCCAACCCCTTGAAGAGAGTCGACCTCGATGGCCATGATCTTCCCCCGTCCCCGGCGCCCTCGAGCCCCCGCAATGGCCGTCGGCGGTACGCCCTCGCTACTGAGCTGGTCTACACGGAGGGCAAGGACCAATACGGCGCCTCGAGCACCCCCATCTACCAGTCGGCCACGTTCAAGCAGACTTCGGCCAGCGGTGGCCAGCAGGAGTACGACTACACCCGCTCCGGGAATCCCACCCGCACGCATCTTGAGAGGCACCTGGCCAAGATCATGAATGCCAACCGCGCTCTCGCCGTCAGCTCCGGCATGGGCGCCCTCGACGTCATCTCTCGCCTGCTCCGGCCCGGCGACGAGGTCATCACGGGTGACGACCTGTACGGCGGCACCCATCGTCTCCTGACGTACATGGCCACCAACCAGGGCATCGTTGTCCATCACGTCGACACCACCAGCGCCGACGCCGTTGGCCAGCGTCTCTCGGACAAGACTGCCATGGTCCTCCTCGAGACCCCCACCAACCCCCTCATCAAGATCGTCGACCTCTCATCCGTTGCCCGCATGGCTCACGAGGCAAACCCCAAGGCTCTCGTCGTCGTTGACAACACGATGCTCTCCCCAATGCTCTGCAATCCCCTCGACTTGGGGGCCGACATCGTTTACGAGTCCGGCACCAAATACCTGTCGGGCCACCACGACATCATGGCGGGCGTCATTGCGTGTAACGAGGCGTCCGTCGGGGACAAGCTATTCTTCACAATCAACTCCACCGGCTGCGGACTCTCGCCCAACGACTCTTTTCTCCTCATGAGGGGCGTCAAGACCCTGGCGATTCGCATGGAGAAGCAGCAGGCCAATGCTCAGGCCATCGCCGAGTTTCTCGAGAGCCGCGGATTCCGAGTCCGGTACCCCGGCCTCAAGTCTCACCCGCAATATGACCTGCATTGGTCTCTAGCTCGAGGGGCCGGTGCTGTCTTATCGTTTGAGACTGGCGATGCCGCAGTATCGGAGCGTATCGTGGAAGCTGCTCGGCTCTGGGCCATCAGCGTCAGTTTCGGCTGCGTCAACAGCCTCATAAGCATGCCATGCCAGATGAGTCACGCCAGCATAGACGCCAAGACGAGGAGGGAGCGTCAGATGCCCGAGGACATCATCCGGCTCTGCGTCGGCATCGAGGACGCCAACGACCTGATTGAAGATCTCTCCCGCGCTGTAAGTAGTCTCAGGCCTTCGGCAGCCGACGACGCCTCCCCTGGTGTGTATTCTGGGAAAGATGCTAATTACAAATCTTAGCTCGTGCAAGCAGGTGCTGTGACGGTGACGCTGGACGGTTTCCACGCCACAGGTGCTGCCGAGGAGCTGGGAAAGACGCCGCTGAGTGTCGATTAGAGAGCGTAGGAGATGCCAGTCCAAGACTGAGCCCTAGCCTAGCTATTGGTTTGCATCCGTGCCCGTCAACGCGTGGCGGTCTTCTACATTCTTTGGCTGCCAGGAATACCGATCAAGATGGTCGCTTGGCCAGACCAAACCGCTCTAAGGGCTGCAGGGGTGGCCAGACAACGGCCGGCGAGAACAAGGCCGGCTGAGGGATTTAGGTTTGGCTACAGGAGAGGGGCATCCTGCGTCGAACCCTGTTGGACACAATCATGTATTCTTAGTTTTATGCGTGGCAGCGGCTCGCGGTGGTGCTTCAGAGGCCCTGATGAGATAGTCTAGCTGAAGGACCAACGGGGCTCCAGGCGCCAATCAACCAAGGTAGAGAGCACGGTTGGGCATTGATCTGCCACGGGAAGAAAAGCTGTCAGATGACGAGTTTTCCTTTGTTGCGTGGGTAAGATGGATTGGAGTTGCGCGATGACACAAGGACACAAGATGTCCACAGAAGATGACTGCCGGCGTGTGTTCTCATAACGGGCTACCTGTGGTCTAACCTCGAAGGAGTCAATACAAATGAAGCCTGTTACCTATTTTGCTTTTCGTCCCTTCATTCAATGGGTGTATTCACGCGGATGCCCAAGACATGACGGGTTGAACGCCAGCGCGCTAAACTAGGTACATGTAAGTTTCGCGGTATCCCAAACGCCTGTTCCAAAACGGAAAGAGAAAGAAAGAAAGAAAGAAAGAAAGACGTCGCCGGAAAAGACATGACGAGGAATTACACGCAGGTAGATGAGAAGGTCAGGAGGTATCGAAACGGTCTGGCAGCACGATAGGCGCCACCAGGGTCCAGATGTACAAGCCGTGGCACATCCAGGCGCTCGCAATTTTGACCCAGCTAGCGGCGTACGTTCGACCGACAGTGGCGAAGTCGCCGTCGTTAACCGTCTCCTCGGCCTTGAGCGTCAGCAGAGTCGACACCCACGCGGTGGCGAGGAAGAAGATGATGTGGAACATGGTGTAGTTGTACTGGGTGCGGGACCGCTCGTCGTCGTGCGACGCGTCGCCGCCGGCGTCGCTCTCGTCATCCGACAGCAGGGCATCGGCAGGGAGGCTGCCCTCCTCGACGGCGCGGCGTAGAGCCTCGGCTCGCATCTCTCGCCGAGCGCTCGGCTGCTGCGTGACGAGGTCATGCTCATCGTCGTCAGGAAGCCGGATGCCATTGGCCGACCCGCCAAGGCCCAGGCTCTGGGTAGCGGCGCGTGTCGTGGTGTAGGCGACGGTCAGCATGGTGACAATGGCACCAATGACGACCGAGGTGGTTCTCGTGCCCTGGGCACGCACTAGCGGGTTGCAGTTCTTGTCGTCGGGCTCCATGGACACGGCCGACATGGTGAGATAGGTGCAGTAGACGGCGACCATGGCCGCCTGGGCAAGGCCGGCGCGGGGGTTGTACTCCTGGACCGTGGGGTTGACAGAGATTACGGAGATGATCAGCCAGAGCAGGAGGTTGATTGTGATTACGGCCTGGTTCATGGAGCAGTCGCCCCTGGCGAAGAAGACGTACTGAACAACCGTCATAGCAATGGAGGCCATGTACATGCCTAGGGTGGAGCCAATAAGGACAAAGCGCCAGACCCTCGAGTCGGTGTCCTCAATCTGCGCCAGGCAGTACTCGGCCCAGGTGTGGGCCAGGTCGACGAGCAGGATGAGGCCGAGGATCAGGAAGAGCATGGCACAGAGCAAAGATATGTAGTTGCCGTAGAACATGAAGAACTTGTCGGGGATGAGAAAGGCCATGACGATGAGCGCCAGCCAGGCGATGACCTTGGGGCCCCAGTAGCCGTTTTGGAGGGCGGCGCGGGGGCTCTTGGAGGAAGTGACGCCGAAGAGCAGGCCGGCGAGGATCAGGTGGAAGAGGCCAAGGGCAAAGTTGATTCTGTGGACGGCGAGCCAGCCGTAGCATTGGCCAGTGGGGCAGTTGATCTTGACGTAGTCGAGCGTGAGGTGCTGCAGCTTCTCGATAGCCCAGGGCGTGAGCATTATCCAAGCGAGGATAGAGTTGACTAGGAGGAGCAGGGCGTATGCGATGCGAGTGGCGACGCTGCGCGGCCGGGTTAACAAGGGCCAGGGCCATTTCCAGGTCCAGCCCGGGGGATCGTGGGGTTGCCGGGGAGGGTCACGTACCTGTTGCCGCACTTGCCGCATGCGCTACAGACCATGGAGCATGTTGCCGCGCCGCAGCAGCTGGCCGCGAACGAGAGGGCCTAGGTCAGAGGGCGTGAGCAGGCAGCCCATCGAGCGTGCGGGGAGGGGGGATGGGGATCAGCATACGGTTCCCGCGCTCGGCACAGCGAGAAGCGGCAGGGACAGGAGGGCGCCCATGGTTGGCGAGGGGGCGAAAGGGAAGCAACGCGACGCGCGGCGAGTCGAGGTTCGCAAGCAGTTGGGCCGCCGCTGGCGAGGCGGTGAGTGTCGGAGGCCTACTCGAGAGGCGGCGTCTTGCAGGTAGCGGCGCAGGTGGAGGTCGCGCAGGCGATGGTGGTCGTCGATGATGGCTGGCTGGCGATGATGGCCGTGGTGGTGACGACGAGGTCGACAAGTTGGCGGCGTTACGTAAGGCATAGTACGAAGTACGGAGTACAGACTACTTCGTCATGGGCTTGATAGTGCCTGCACGGCCGAGGTACAGTACCCGCCGCTGGCCACTTGTACGAGTAGTATCCACGAAATACATTACTCGCCTTCCCCAGGTTCTCAACTGGTACTCGATATGAGAGTTGCGTTGGGTAAAGGGCCCTGTAAGACCCTGAACGCAACAATGTACGGACTACCTTAGGTATTGCACTGTCTGCTTCCGCAATAGCTACCAGGTACGAATAGGTAATAGGTACGTAGAATTGGCGCCGCCGACTACGGAGCAGAGTGCCGCGCCCTTGCGCCGAGCTGCCGCTGCAAGGTACCTTGCTGTGTAGCAGCCAAGTCCTTATCGGGATTCAGAGCACATGATTGTGATTGCGTCCGTCCACCTCGACTTTACATACATCATCGCTACGTCGCAACAGCCCTGTCCCTCTGGACGGTCCAACCATTTCTCCCTCGCTTGCCCTGCTGGCCCCGTCCCCGTGCAACTCCGCCGCCCGACGCCGCCGCCCCTGGAGCGCGGCCGGCACCAAGCCCACCTAGGAGTCGATGCAGCCTCATCCGACGCCATGGGCCAACGACAGCACCATCGCCAGCTGCACCGCGCCCGGCTCGTCGCGAGCATCGCCGCCACCGTCATATCCCTAGCATGCGGCACCAACGTGAGCGGCTGCCCGTCCCGGTCGGATCTGTCCGGACTCCGGACCGTCCCCGTCCCCGTCCCCGTCCCCGTCCCCGTCCTCCATCCGCTGACCTCAGACTCCCGCAGTACGTCTACTCGGCGTGGGCTCCGCAGTTCGCCGAGAGGCTCAAGCTCTCGTCGACGCAGAGTAACCTCGTCGGCCTCTTCGGCAACCTGGGCATGTACTCGCTGGGCGTCCCCGTCGGCATCGTCCTCGACCACCGCGGGCCCCGGCCCTTTGTCCTCGCCGGCGCCGTCCTGCTTGTCGCCGGCTACTTCCCCCTGCACCGCGCCTACGCCGCCGCCTCGAGCTCCGTCGCCGCCCTCTGCTTCTTCTCCTTCCTCTCCGGCCTCGGCAGCTGCATGGCCTTCGCCGCCGCCGTCAAGACCTCGGCCCTCAACTGGCCCCATCACCGCGGCACCGCAACCGCCTTTCCCCTCGCCGCCTTTGGCCTCTCCGCCTTCTTCTTCTCCTCCCTCGGCGCCATCCTCTTCCCCGGCGACCCCAGCGCCTTCCTGGAGCTGCTGTCGTGGGGCACCTTTGGCCTGACCCTCGCCGGCTTCTTCTTCCTCCGCGTCTATCCGCACTCATCGTACCGCGCTGTCGCCCACGACGACGCCCACGACGACGACGACGACCATGACCCCCACCGTCCCTCCTCGTGCTCTGCCCGCCCCGAGCGCCCCCGCCCCCGCCGCGCTGAGTCCGACGAGGCCAAGATGCGCTGCTCTCCTCGTCTTGCCGGCGCCGGCCCCCATCGCGCCCCAGAACCCGGTACGTCGCCCGGCGCTGCCGTCGAGTCCGCACCTCGAGCCCCCCTCGGGCCCCATCGCGGCAGCCCTTCGCCTGCCCCGGCCGACATCGAGGCTGCCCCGACTGCCATGGACGAGACGTCGTCCCTCATGTCGTCGTGCTCCTCGGCGGCGGCGGAGAACGTTGTCGCGAGTAGTGTTGATATGGATCGGTCTCACCGAATAGATATCCGCGGCCTGAGGCTCTTGCGAACCCAGTCCTTCTGGCTCCTCTTCTCCATCATGGCCATCCTCGCCGGCATCGGCCTCATGACCATCAAGTACGCCATGCGTCCCGCCTCCTGTCCCTGCCCGCCAAGCAACCTCCCCGCTAACCGAGGAACCCCAGCAACATCGGCAACGATGTCAACGCTCTGTGGAAGCGTTTCGATGATTCCGTCGGCCAAGACTTCCTAGTCCACCGCCAGCAGATGCACGTCTCCATCCTCTCCGTTTGCAGTTTTGTGGGCAGGCTCTTGAGCGGTGAGTCGTCCCCCGTGCGCTCCGTAATTGCATGCTTTGTTTTGCTGGCTGGTGCTCACGCGCGCATCCCCTAGGCGTCGGGTCCGATTTCTTGGTCAAGTCTCTCCACGCCAGCCGGCTCTGGTGTTTGTTCGTAGCCTGTCTCGTCTTTCTTGTCGCCCAGGCCTGCGCTCTCAACATACGAAATCCCCACCTGCTCGGCTTCGTCTCGGGCCTCTCGGGCCTAGGCTACGGGTTCCTCTTCGGCGTCTTCCCCTCCATTGTCACTGAGGCATTCGGAATTCGCGGCCTGAGCCAGAACTGGGGGTTCATGACGCTCGCCCCTGTCATCTCGTCCAACGTGTTCAACCTGTTTTACGGCACGATATACGACAAGCACAGCATCATTGAACCCGGTGGCGAGCGATCCTGCCACGAGGGGCTGGACTGCTATCGTGCGGCATATTGGGTCACGTTCGGCGCCTGCTGTGCGGGACTCGTCATGACCCTCTGGGCCATCCGCCACGAGCGAGCCGAGCTAGCCAAGGAGAGCAGAAACGAGGACTGACGGGCGCATCTGGTGAAGAGCACATCTACCGGTTAAGTAGACACTGGTGGTCCAGGTACATGCCCAGGGCACGTAATTTGAGGCCAGATACATATCGGAGTTTGGAGTTTGCGCCAACCCACAATTTGTGTTTATATATTTTCTTAACTTTGGATAGGGGGGAGTTGACTACCTCGTTCCCGACTATTGCGGTTCCAGGCTGAGCATCACGGTGTTGTCGCAATACATTTAATGATGCTTTCTCATTCATTGCACTTGAAATTAATCGTCTATCCACAATTCCCGCCTGCGCAGCTTGCTTGTCGAGGGGCCGCGAGACTGCCGCTCACTCGTCGGCGGATGCATCTATGCTCGCATAGATACTTCGCACGCATATCCCCGAACCCGGGGGGAATGGACGCAGTACCCCTCGATGGCTCCGGCTGCTCCGGGGCTTCCGACAGCCGTACATGGTTCCGTACCACGCCTGGACTGCTTGTCACCCGTCTCTCGGCTTAGGACAACCGGCACAACTTGTCCCAAATATTCAAAACTCTCAGCTGTGTACGAACAGTCGCCACCTCTCGTACCATTAAAACGCCGAGGAAATGCGAAACCTCTCCAGTCCCACCATCCCCCCTTGTCCGACGACAAGCGTCAGGGCGCAGACTATGCGGGGATGCGGAGGCCAATTAGAAATTAAATAGCACATTGTCAATAATGGCTGTATGTTTTTGCGTCTATGTGTGCGTGGGTGCCTGAGGGTTTCTTGTGCTGTTTGTATGTACGAATGTAACGCAAGGTGAGGTATTGAGCCCCGACACGCTCCTCGGTGCCGCAGTAATAGCTGTCCAGGGCATCGGGTGGCGTCGAGACCCCTTCAACAGCGTGTATCGGCGCGGCTCTGTGCGGTTGGGCATCGGTGACGAGCCGTCGAGCGTCACAAAGTAGATGCCGTCGCCGACAACGGGGACGTCGTGACCTTGGCTGCGATTGCCACTATTCACGGAGTCTTTCCTCTTTTCCGTGCTTCGTTTGCATTTCCTTCAAACATTGCGCCCAGGCTTGTCACAGACCAGGAATCAGAAGTCGAGTGAAGGACGACGAGCCACGCGGCCACCACGTTCACCAGGTAGTGGAGGATGTAGGCGTGCGAGACGCCGTACACTGCGGCACAGAGAGCGGTCCCGAACAAGAGGACACTGGTGACGTGGCGCAGCCCGCTCGTGATCTGCGGCACCATTCTGCCCGTGGTGAGATTCTCCACTAGCAGAATGAACGGCATGATGGACAGCACGTTGTGGTGAGACGAAAACGGCGTGAGCCAGTGGACGGCAAGATTGCGCACCCACACGGCAAGGATTGGCAGGTTGATTGGAAGCACCCACATCATGAGGAGGAGGATTGAGTGGGCGTAGTTATAGTAGTTGAAGTTGGACGTTGATGCGGCCAGTGTGCCAATGCGAAATGCCCGGGCGGCTGTGAAGAGCTGCACAAGACACGCCACGAGATAAGCGAACTGATATGGTATGAAGGTCGATACCAGAAACAGCAGCACGGCGGTTGAGATCATCCGTCTCCGCGGCGTAGACGGCACGAGGGCTGGCGAGGCTGCTCGTTGTTGTTGTTGTTGTTGTTGTTGTTGTTGCTGCTGCTGTAGCTGCTGCTGCTGCTGGTCGACGTAGTCTCCCACCACAGAACCGCCGGTAACAAGGCCATAGAGCAGTCCCAGTGTTTGCGTCAGCCCCAGCACCACGTAGTGCAGGACCGTGCAAACTCCAATGCACACGATGCCGATGAGTGGGACCAGGAAGCAAAAGAGAGGATCCTCGGTCCCAATCAGCAGCTCGTTCCGGTGGAAGCTGGCAGACCGGTTCGGAAAAAACAACCCGAGCCCAAAGGCCAATGAACCCCCCAAAGACATGGAGAGCAGCGTCAGTGAGAGTAGCAGCAGCGGGATGGATTGTCGCAGTGACAGGTCCAGGCTCTCTGAGAACGAGATGAAGATGCCACTCTCGTCGTACACGCGGAACTGCTTTCGAAGGACCATGGTCATAATGAGCAGAGGAAAAGCAGCGAAAACGGTCCTATACCGCATATACAGCTTCCCCATACTGCCCCATACATCTAACTTCAGGCTGATTTCGAGAGGCGAGTCGCACGCGGGGTCAGACCAGATCTGAAAGGCCAGCCCGACTTGCCCGCCCGACTCAAAGGGCGGGGGGACGTAGGGAGCTATGCCGTGAAAGCTGACGCTGGCATGCTTGGCATTGACAAAGAACTTGGATTCGTACGGCTTGTTCAGGTACTGCCGTACCAATGGCGCGAACAGGCCCTGCTGCCCGCGACACTGTGGCTGACCAACTTCCAAATCAAATGCCAGCAAAGCCGACGTCAGTTCAGATATGATCACGTCAACAGCCATGGGCCGGTCAGCAGGCAGGCGAACCGACAAGCCGAGTGTGAGGAGCTGGGCAAGGCTGGCCTCTTGCTTCTTCTGGAAGCCGTCCTGGTCACTGAACTCTGCTATGACGAAGCCGTGCACCGACGACGCCGCCTTTTCCACGACGGCGATGAACTGGTGCTCTGCAAAATGCTCGAACCCGTACTGCAGATAAGTAAACGGGTGAACCTCTTGCTCCTGTTCGAGGTAAAAGGGATAGCGAGTCGACGGAGTGGACGCGGGGAGAAGAGTGGCGTCGGACGCCGCGTTTTTACAAGCAAGTCTGGTTGCGGCACCGCTTCCACCGGACAGATCAATGTGCGTCGAGAACTGAGAACTGGCCGGGCCCGGCTGAAAGGGGAAGACGCTGCACAGAAGCACTTCCAGGGACCCGTTGTCTCTGGCCTCGTCCAGGCCGACGTCCGTCATCAAGGTGAAGCGTTTCTTCGTCTCAGGCGGGAATTGTGGCGGAACAGGAAGCAGATGTACTGTTGGTCTGGGCCGCGGGCCCAAGCTGCTCAGAGCGAGGCGGGAGCCCGCGGGCACTATGCGACTAGAGTCGCCGCCCAGGGTCAAGAGAGTTGACGCATCTCTCAATGGGAGCGTCTTCTCGGTAGCCGTCTCTATGCCTGGCAGGAATCTTCTCTTCAGGAGTCGCATCCTATCGGCCCGGGGCTTGGTCTGAGAAGCGCGATGAACATCGACGACGTCATACAAGGCTCGGGCAACGACCTTTCGGAACTGGTCGCACCACAGGATAGCCTGGTGGTCCATGCTCGTCCAGACGGTCGGGATGCCGGTCGTGAAGACAGTAAAGCCGTGGGTCTCGGGCACGAGAGATTCGAGGCCGGCGTAGTCGGAGGGTACAACGGTGTCGAGACTGCCGCCGGCGATGGAGACGAGCGTGACATGCCACAGAGGGTTATCGTTGGCCCACTTTTGCGCGTATGCGTGCCGCCAGTAGTTGTTGATTTGGTCGTAGATTTTTACAATCTGCCCGTCAAAGGTGACTGGCGGGCGGGAGTGAGGCGCAGACATGGTGATGATTGTGTTGATGGAGTTGGACTGATAATTTGGCTGGACCAGCATGGCGCGCGCGACGACGCCGCCCATGGAGTGGCCGAGGATGACTACCGATGTCGGATCGGGTAGCTGGGAGTCTCGGTCGGCTCGTTGCGGGTCGGAGTAGAGTGAGAGGATGTAGCGGATTGCCTCGTTCAGATACTCGGCCTGGTCCAGCAACGTCTGGCCGTGGAATGCAGTGATGTCCTCGTTGAAGTCAACAGTGAAGAAGTCGAGGTTCCGGACGCCAGCCTCGGTCGAGACGCCATCGTGCTGAAGGGTGTGGTGGAAATAGTTGGCGGCCTCGGCAGCAATGGGACGGACCTGCTTATAGCTCCCTGCGTTACCAGGAATGAAGAGGACGGGGATGCCGCGCAGCTGCGAGACGGGGTCAACAGGGGCGCAGGGGGGTGGGAAGGGGGCCAGGGCCACAACAGACCTTGTTCTCGTCGTCGATGCCTTGCTCGCGGTAGAGGTAGAGCGAGTACTTGGTGGCGAAGCGGGTGTGCTCCGTGTCAAATTCGGAGAAGTGCGTATAGGAGGGCCTCATGTAGGACATGCGACACCCCTTGGGCTCGACATGGTGGGTGACGACGGACCTGAGGATGGCGGACAGGATGGCGATGCCGAGGCCAGCACAGACGAGGACGAGCAGGGAGACGGACCAAGGGCCACCGCCGCGACGCCTGAGCCTGGCGGGCGCAGACGAGGGCGGCATCTTGCCCAGCGCCATGGCAGCGGGCGATGCGGCGAGGGACGGCGGCTGCGACAAGTCGGCTGCTAAGGTCACAGCGCGAGTCGGCGCATGCCCATTGTGGCCATTGGCGGAGTTATGCTTCCAATCCAAGCTGCTTTTGCGCCTGCTCCTGGCCGAAGAGGGCCGCGATTTGAGGCCCGGCGGCGGCGTCGTTTTGTCGTCGCCGGCGTTGCTGCTGGCGTTCCTTTTGCTGTTGGTGTTGCCGCTAGCGTCGCCGTTGGTGTAGGTGTTGCCGGTGTTGTCGGCATCGGGGGCGTCGGGCTCGAAGGAGGGTTCGTCGCCGTCATCAGTCGATGCAGACGAGCGGTTGGTCATGGAGAAGGCTGTTGTCGGGGGCAGCGCGGGCGGAAACCTCGACGAGGGAGACGGACTCGGGAAGGACAAGCTCGCAGGCTTCGCAGGCGGAGAGTTGAACGAGCGTGTTCCTTGTCGCCGCTACTATCGTCGACGGCAATGAAGGCGATCAAGGGATTGCGGGCCGGTCGAGAGGCTGGAGGAGACGGTGGTGGTGGTCGCACTGGGAGAGGAGGAGGCGATGCATGCCGCCCTGGGCGTCCAACAAGGAGAGGTGCAGGCAGTCGGCCGTGGCGGATTGAAGATGGACGGACCGGCGCCGTATGTGTGTTCTCGTACAGAGGCGCACGAAGTAGCGGTACCGTATCTGATTGATTGCTATTCGTACTTGGGCGGCGACGGCGACGAGGCGGCGACGATGTGTGGCGGCGCTGTGCGGATGGCGGAGCAACAGCGGGAGCGGTTCGGGAGAAAGGCGAGCACGGCAATTGAATGGCTGGCTGGCTGGATGGATGGATGGACGGATGCTATGGCGTGGCACCCATAGACGGATGGGATGGGATGGATCGAGGAGGATGGATGGATAGGTGGACGGATGGCCTGGGCATTTGCGGAAATGAAACCAGCGCCTGGTTGGTCGAGGCCCCCGACGTGGTGGTTTTGTACTCGTAGTCTCCAGGGAGGGAACCGATGCGGAGATGTAATGTATGTACCTACGAGTACGGACTAGTTGGGTACTTCTTGGGCGACTTCGCTCTGCCAGCTGCCTCTGCGATCTGGTAAACCTTGTAGAAATTCTCCCGGGCTTGCGAGGCATAAACGCCAGCCTCCTCTCTATCTTCTCCTCCTGTCATGATTACGGCTTGCACCAGTGAGTCGAGGTACTTCGCACCTGTACGAGTATGTATGGGAATTACGCCACAAATCTGTCTCCGTCCGCCTTATCCCGGTAAATGTCAACCATCATGACGCCTGCTTGGGTGACACTTTACCTTGATCGTTAGTGCTCGACGTACCTTACCCCATGCGGACTAACAAGGTTTGGGGAAAAGTTCCAGTGATAGTAGGGTATGAAGTAATTCTGTAGTCCGTACTTCGTACCTTAACTTACTTCGGGGACTATCCGTAATGCGGCAGGACAAGTCGGGCCTGCCAGTGCCTCTCGCACCCTACGTATATGAACTAGTGGAGCTAATACTGTAGGCTGCTTGTACTCGGGCGGACTACGAATATGAAAACTTAATGGGTCATCAGTGGTTTATCTACTCGTAGTCGCGCCGTCGCGAACAAGTTCACGCGTCAAGCTTGGACCCGCACGGTGTACGAAGTACTCCGTACTCGTACCTACGGACTACTCCACGCCAAGGTGCCTTTGGTGCCTCGTAGCTCACCTCACCTCACCTCACTTGTCGTCCATACCCACCCACCTCCAGTCCTCGACCTCGTCCCAACGCCTCCGCTGCCCCCCTGTGCCGCGCACATGTGCATGGATAGCATCGTCTTGCAGGGCAGCGCGCCATGGCTGGCACAATCAAGCCCATCGATGGGCGGAGTGTATGTCCGCGCCTTCACACCTCACCTTTGCTTCACTTCACGTGGCATTGCGTTGCGCTCCTCTATCGTCTCGGATGACGCTCACCGTCCCCAGGTCCATCAAATACAGTCTGGCCAGGTCATCGTTGACCTCTGCTCCGTTGTCAAAGAACTCGTCGAGAATAGCATCGACGCCGGCGCCACCATTATAGGTATGTTATTAAACTCTAGCCGAACGGCCGCTTGATCCAATGCGTCTCTCGACGACCTCCCTCGGATTTCTAGCTAGCTTGCCTGTTGGCTGACTCGACCCAAACGCCAGATGTCCGCTTCAAGAACCAAGGCCTCGACCTGATCGAGGTCCAAGACAACGGATCTGGCATCTCTCCCGCCAATTATGCATCCGTCGCTCTCAAGCACCACACCTCCAAGCTTTCTTCCTACTCTGACATAGCCTCGTTGCAAACCTTCGGCTTCCGTGGCGAAGCCCTAGCATCCCTATGCGCTCTATCCATGCTCACAGTCACTACATGCCTTCAAGTCGACGTACCCAAAGGCTCCAGGCTTGGCTTTGACTCCTCCGGAAAACTAAAGGACACAGCTGTCGTCGCCGCCCAGAGAGGCACCACTGTTTCGGTAGACAGGCTATTCCACAATCTTCCCGTGCGTCGCCGCGAGCTCGAGCGCAACATCAAGAGGGAATGGCACAAGGTCATCGCCCTGCTCAACCAGTACGCCTGCATCCAGACCAACCTCAAGTTCGCCGTGTCGCAGCAACCCACAAAAGGAAAGCGCATCCTCCTGTTCTCGACCAAGGGCAACCCTACGACTCGAGACAACATCATCAACATCTTTGGCGCCAAAGCCATGACCGCCCTGGTGTCGTTGGACCTGGCCTTGGAAATGCAGCCTTCTTCCGCCGTCGGCTCAAGTCTCAATGCCGCGGCCGACTCGGCAGCTATCGGAGATAGCAGCGATAACAAAGTTCGCGTTGTAGGTCACGTCTCACGACCCTCGCCCGGAGATGGCCGGCAAACGCCCGACAGACAAATGTTCTTTGTCAACGGGAGACCCTGCGGCCTGCCCCAGTTCGCCAAGGCGTTCAACGAAGTGTACAGGTCATACAACTACTCACAGTCGCCTTTCATCTTCGCCGATATCCAGCTAGACACCCACATGTACGATGTGAATGTTAGTCCGGACAAGCGCAGCATCCTCTTGCATGACCAAAGCCGGCTTTTGGACACTCTTCGTATGTCTTTGGCGTCACTTTTCGACGCACACGACCACACAATTCCCGTCTCCCTGCCGGCAATCGACAAGCAAGGCCTCGACCATGACGGACACGCGACTCGTGCGAAGGCAGTGCCGTCCGTCAGCCGCACGGCGAGACCTCAAAGGACAGCAACTGCCGAAAGCCAACCTGACGACGACGATGATGACGATGATGACGATGATGGTGACGGTGACGACGGTGATGGTGATGACGATGATACCCATGATGCAAATTCACAATCTGATGGGGCTCTGCTGCGACAGAGGGTCAGCAAGACCGCAGTCAGCACTCGGCACAAATCTGGACACGATCAAAATCTAATCAGCCAGTGGCTCAATAGGGGCCCTGGGACTGCCTCTCAGCGTGCGCCATCAGCTCCGAATATCGATGCAGACCATTTGGGGTCTCCAGGCGAATGCAGATATGATGCGTCAGCTGAGCCGGCGACGAGTGACGCAGATGCCAACCGCTCGGGGCAAGTCCACGCAGCATCCCAGGGAGCACGGCCTGACGTCCCAAGGCCGGTGAGAGACTTTAACAAACGACTGGCTGAAAATGCCTCGGTAATCATTGTTGCCACCAAACCTGGAATACAAAGCACTACATCTAGCCCAGAAACCACATCCGACATGAATGAATTCGATGCCCCCGTGGTCCAACCACCCAGGCTGGACCATCGTTGCGCCGAGGACCCAATTCCGTCTCCACAAACCCCAAAGCATCCGACACGAATCACTGCGGCGGTCACAGTTGACAATGACACGGTGATAAGCGAAGACAATTTCCCAAAAGAGGGATGCCGTGTTTCTCGTGGAAACAATGAATCCCATGGGCCCAACCTCTTCGCGGAGACGCTCTTGTCAAAGTTCGCAGCTGGTGAAGGCGAGGAGGACTCGCCACCGCTGGCGGATTGTAGCAGGGCAGAGGCTATCGTTGTCGCACGCTCTCACGATACTCGAGGCGTCGAGGCAGACAACTTCGATAGCCCCCATGGCTCTCGAGCGAGATCGTCAAGTGCCGATACGCGTCCGGGCGCTGAATCCGAACGCGAATTTGACGACCCCGTTGCCAAACCAACTTCTGCAAATCCCGGCAGCGTGATCGGCCTCGAGGAATCGATCGGCTCACGCAAATTATCACCGCGGGTACGGCCATTGGGGTCCGGAACGAAGCGGAGCAAGATATCTTTGCGGGCAACACAGCAGTTGCGTACCAGCGAGGAGGCCATATGGTCGGGCATGAACTATTTAGTTTCACATCAAGAGGTGAAAGCCCCCGCGACTCCTGCAGTCGACCAGGTGGAAGACATCAGTGCACCTGATGCCGAGTCAAAGCTTCCTCTAATCATTTCACGGACTGATTTCTCGAGAATGCGAGTTGTTGGGCAATTTAACATGGGTTTCATCGTTGCAGTCCGCCCCGCCGCTCCAGAAGCCGGGGAATTCAGAGGAGCGAAGCACGATGAGCTGTTCATCATTGACCAGCATGCCTCGGACGAAAAATACAACTTTGAGAGGCTTCAGGACACCACGACGGTCCAGTCACAGCGGCTCGTGCACCCTATGAGGCTACAGCTGACGGCCCTGGAAGAAGAGATTGTGATGGAAAACATTCCTGCGATCGAGGCCAATGGGTTCAAGGTTGAGGTTGACGCAACCGGCAATGCGCCCGTGGGCTCCCGGTGCCAAGTGCTGGCATTGCCCCTGAGCCGAGAGACGACGTTTAGCTTGGGAGACCTGGAGGAATTGATTTCGCTGTTGGGAGAAGAGTCGTCCGAATCCAATCACGTCCCTCGCCCTTCCAAGGTAAGGAAGATGTTTGCCATGAGGGCGTGCCGCAGCAGCATCATGATTGGCAGGGCTCTGACCGGCAGCCAAATGCATACGCTACTGGGACACATGGGAGAGTTAGACAAGCCTTGGAACTGCCCACACGGGCGCCCAACCATGAGGCACCTCTGCCGACTCCAGGCTTGGGATGGGAGGAGCTGGAAGGGAGATGTGATTGGCGGCTCGTCTTCTATTTGGCGAGCGTACGGAAGAGAAGCCTAGGCGGTTACAACAAAGGGGCCATCTGCGGGGAGGGGGGTTGGAATGTGAGGAGATCCTCATTGTCAAGAGATTCATTTCATCAGTGCATTCATCGACATGTTGCTCGAAACATAAAACCAGATTACAAGACACGTACGCCTCAACCAAAACTGTCCTCAGAGATGCTTGACCGCGTCGCAAGCGGGAAGCCCGGGCCATTCACTCCATAACTTCGTACAACACCGGTGGCTCACAGTGCCACGGGCTTTTCGTTTATGGCAGGAAGCCTCGTTGCGAAATGCGGTTCGTCGCCCGCCCTTCCTCGGCCTGTTTGCCACTGGCACTTCGCCGCACGTAGGCAAGGGAAGAGTACTTGGACTCATAGTCGATTCCCGACGAGACTTTTCGGCTACCCCCAACCAGGAACGGCGGCGTCGCGCACTTGAGATCGCCATATGGCCTGGAGTAGAAGTTGTCCTCGGCCTGGATGGAACTGTCCCTCTGCCTCTGCCACGGCCCCTGTCGCCCAAGAGCCTGGTCCGCGATATCCTTGCTGTTGCTCACCCGCCTCTCGTTGCTGCTCTTCTCTGACAGGGAGCTGTATTCCGGGCGCTCGCGCGGGCTCGACGGTGGCGGGTGTGAACGGAGAGGATTGGGGTGCATGTCTCCAAACGCTTTGGGCCCCGGACCCCCCTCTGCCGCGACGTTCTCGTCCTCGAATTCCGACTCTGACGAATCTTCAAGGTTGTAGCGTTGGGACAAGGCAGAGTATGGCTGGCTCGCAGGGGCTCTGCCGGCGGCCATGGCACTGCGGTTTCGATGGTTGGTTCTAGAGATGAGCGAGTCCGTCGGCATCCACGTCTCCGTGAACCTACCAGCGCAAGCGTCGCCGACGTCGTTGGAGGCAAGGCTGCGCTGGGGCGAGCCGGGTTCTCTCACAGGTAGCTCCGCGTACGAACCACGGTGGGATGAACGAGGAACAGACATTCTCTTGTCCTGGAGGGAGCAGGCAGAGTCTAGCGGAGAGTTCCCGGGGATAATCTGGTACTGCCTGTTGGGGAGCTCCACCCGCGAGTCTCTGCTCCATGCCGAGTGGCTCGAGCCAGCCCTCGTGTGCATGAACGGGATGCTTGGTGGCCGCGAAACCCGCTCATACGGAAGCCCGGAGCCATGGCGCGTGTCTAGGGGGTCCGACAGCCTCTTCTGGTCCTCGGCGCTGCTGGCTGTCGTGACGGAAGACTTGTTCCTCTTGTGGAATGGCCGCGCGGTCAAGTGGTCCTCGAGGGGATTCATGTCGGGCGGCATCAGACTGATCTTGCGGAATGCGAGGCCGAGCCAGAGCGATATGGACAAGGAGATCAGGTGCACGGCTCCGGCACCCACCATGGTATAGTACACGGCTGGGACAAAGTAGCGCATGAGCTGCTGGTTGCTCAGCAACGTGGCCCAAGAGGCCGCGCTCTTGTGCGCAGAGAAGGCCCCGAAGGCGTAGATGGACATGACGCACAGGTCCGCAACGGCGGCGAAGACCTGGTATGCGGCCGAGGACGCGGGCGTGCGACCCGAGGCGCCGCGGGAGAGGTGGTAGATGGCGTAGAAGCAGTGAAGCATGGCGATGCCGGCCTAGATATATACGGTTAGTGGCGATGGGCATCGGCAGCTCCAAGGCCTGCGCCGCAACATACAACAATCCTCAGGGTCCACGCCGTAGCCTCGTCCACGTCGGTGATGAGAATCATCAAGACGAGGACGCCGACGGCGCCGTTGAGCTGCATCACCCGCAGGGCGAGCTGCAGGTGACGCAGCCACTTGATCCATTTCTTGGTGCGCGGACCCAGGGGCAAGCCATGGTTTGCCTGGTGCGAGGGAATCAGGTGCGCACTGGGCGGGAGGTCAGCTGTCGGCTGCTTGCCTGTCTGCCTGCCCTTGATGGAGTCTTACTCGGGGTGCCGGTTGAAGGAGACCAAGGGCCCGCTGGCCTGGGGCTTCCTGGGCCTGGGCTCCCAGCTCGCCCTTGTCACGGCCTTGGGGTCGAAGGTGGTGCCAGGGAATCGCGAGTCGCTGCGCGGCTCGGCGCTGTACATGAAGGGCGGCTGCGAGCTGCCCATGGCGCCGGGCTGTCTGTCCGTCTCGTAGAATGTCTCGATGGATGGGATGGGATGAGATAAGATGGAATGGATGAGAGCAATGGCATGCGCGGGGCCGTCTGCCGGAATGCTGGGGGCAGAATGGACCGATGGGGTTCAGGGGCCTTCCTGGCGGAAGAATAACAGCCACAGCCTGTCCGGCCCGGTTGTCGGGGCAACCATCGGGGCAACCATCGGAGCTCGACCCGCCGACAGGCCCGACCTCCGAGTCACTGACGGCGGCGACTTCGTCCAGCCAGCAGCCGTGGCCCGTGAGCGTCTCATCAGCGACTTTTGCGACAAAGCATGCATCCAAGACCGCCCTGGGACGCGGGCAAGGCCTGGGGGTCCCTCGGCCGCGGTGCATGTGGGCGCGCACAGACACGGCGAGGCCGCTTTTCCACAGCATCGCCACCGTCGCCATCACCACCAACGCCGCCTCTGGGCTCCTCGCGGTCCCCCGATGCCCCGCTGCGCATGGCCGTCATCGGCTCGGGCCCGGCGGGCTTCTATTCCGCATCCAGGGTCATGTCCAGGCTCCCAAACGCGCAGGTTGACATGTATGAGGCTCTGCCGGTGCCGTTTGGCCTCGTCCGCCACGGCGTTGCCCCAGACCACCCCGAGGTAAAGGTGAGTGGGCAAGACAAGACGGGATAGGACGGACCGCGGCCGGCACAGCCAGTCACCGGCATGGGCAACTCACTGACGGGTACGCGATGCAGAACTGCCAGGACAGGTTTGACGAGATCGCATCGTCGCCAAACTTTCGCTTCGTCGGGAATGTGTCCGTGGGTCGTCCCGGGCACGCAGCCGAGCACTGCACCGTGCAGCTTGGATCCCTCATGCGCCACTACGACTCCATCCTGATGGCCTACGGCGCTTCCGAGGACAAGAAGCTCGGAATCCCAGGCGAGTCGGCCTTGAGCGGCATCTACTCGGCCCGCCAGTTAGTGGGCTGGTACAACGGGCTCCCGGACTGCGCGGGCCTCGAGCCAGAGCTGGCACGCGGTGACGAAGCCGTCATCATCGGGCAGGGCAACGTCGCGCTGGATGTGGCAAGGATCCTGCTGGAGGACATTGACGTCCTGAGGAAGACGGACATTGCGGAGCACGCCCTCGCCCAGTTGGCCAAGAGCCGAGTCAGGAGAGTCCACGTCGTCGGGAGGAGAGGGCCGATGCAGGTTAGTGCGCGGCAATGGGCCCCGTCAAGCAAGGCAGGCTGCGTGTGGCTAACGTCCTTTGTCATGGGCCATCCATTAGGCTGCCTTCACCATCAAGGAAGTTCGCGAGCTCATGAAGCTCGCCGACGTGGTGTTTGATCCCGTCGACCGTTCCCTCATCCCGCAGGACCTCGAGGCCCTTCCTCGGGCGTCGAGGCGGCTCATGGAGGTTGTGCTCAAGGGCAGTTCTGCGTCATCCCAGCAGCGAGTGTCCAAGTCGTGGTCCCTCGACAGCTGCCTGTCCCCGAAGCACTTCCTTGGCCACCGAGACAATCCCACTGCAGTGGCGAGCACCGAGTTTGATGTCACGAGCCTCGAAGCACCTTTCGACCAGCGGTCACGGGTAACCACCACGGGCAGGACACTGATCTTACCGTCGCACGTGGTGTTCCGCTCCGTGGGCTACAAATCCGTTGCCCTCCCAGGCTTCGCGGAAGCCGGCATCCAGTTTGACGAGAGCCGGGGCGTCGTGAGCAACGACGGGCTCGGTCGGGCGATGCGTCTTGTTTCCGATGGCGGCGCCGCCCATGCAGCTGCCCAGCAAGTAGCGGGCATGTATTGTGCCGGTTGGGTTAAGCGAGGCCCGACGGGAGTCATTGCGTCCACCATGCAGGACGCATTTGCCACGGGCGACGCCATTGTGCAGGACTGGCTGTCTGGCGCTCGCTTCCTGAGAAGCGACCAAAGCCACCGAGCCGGCGGTTGGGAAGCCGTCGCGCGAGAGGCAGGGCCTAGTGCAGCGCTCTCTGTGTCGTGGGACCAGTGGCGCAAGATAGACACGGCCGAAAAGGGTCGCGGGACGAGGGTGGGTAAGGAGAGGGAGAAGTTTACAAGTACGCAGGATATGCTGTCTGCAGTGGGATGACGGCTCGGTCTAGACAGATGTCTTCGTATATCACTACTACTACTGCTCCTTGTCTACCTCCTCATCCAACTACCGCTACAAGCTCTTGATCTTCTCGGTCAGCTCTGGCACCTTTTCAAACAAGTCGCCAACCAGGCCGACATCCGCCACCTGGAAGATGGGCGCGTCGGCATCTTTATTGATGGCCGCAATGACCTTGCTGTCCTTCATGCCAGCCAGGTGCTGGATTGCGCCCGAGATGCCGACGGCCATGTAGAGCTGAGGAGCAACAACCTTGCCCGTCTGCCCAACCTGCAGGCTGTTGTCGGCATATCCGCTATCGACGGCAGCGCGCGACGCACCAACAGCCGCGCCAAGAGCGTCGGCAAGCGGCAGCATGACCCTGTCAAAGTCCTCCTTGGACTTGAGGCCACGGCCGCCCGAGACAACCTTGCTTGCCGTGGCCAGATCTGGACGATCCGACTTGGCGAGATCCTCGGAGACCCATTCCGCCGTCGACTCGGGCTTGGGGTCGATGCCCTGGACCACGGCAGCTGAGCCCGACTCGGGGGTCGCGGGTGCGAAAGCGGTGCCTCGGATGGTGATGATCTTGACGGGATCTGACGACTCGACCGTAGCGATGGCGTTGCCGGCGTAGATGGGTCGCACAAACGTCTTTTCGTCTTGGATGGACGTGATGTCGGAGATCTGTTGCGAGTCTAGCAGCGCCGCAACTCGGGGCAGAACGTTCTTGCCAAAGGCCGTGTGGCCCGAGATGACATGCGTGTAGTTGCCCTTCTTGATGTTCTCGACCAGCAGCGGAGCGTAGTTTTCGGGGAGACCCTGGGCCTGGGGTCAGCATCTTGAGTCGACGGGGCGGGCGGACCAATCGGCAAGTTGTAAGCCTCTGGTGGCGCGTCGTTCACGGGCAATGGACTGACTGACCTTCTCATATGCCTCGTTCTCGACAGCAATGACCTGCTCAACGCCGGCGACTTTGGCCGCCTGCTCCGCCGCGGCCGACACCTTGCTTCCCGCAACGAAGCCGTGGACAGTGCCCCCCAGCTTTTTGGCTGCCGTGAAGGCGCTCAGGGACGCGAGGTTCAGCTGCCCGTCTCGCTGCTCTAAGATGGCCAACGTCGACAGCAGCCGGCTGCGGGGACAACGGCTGAGGGCGGATGCGCCGCGGCCCAGCAGAGAGCCAGCCGCGCTGCCCAGGACTCGTCCTGCGGTAGGGAACATGGTGAGGCTGTCCAAACAAACGACGCTGGTGGGCTCGAGCAGCGGCGGCTTGTTTGCCTCGTCGAGGAGGTAGCGGGTGCAAGTTGAGCAGCGGCCGGGTGGACGCGGCCCGAGGTGCGGCGGCTCTCTAGACCGGTCGTCTTCGGGCGAGCCACGGCGGGTGGTACGTACTGCCACGTGACTGGATATATGGGCCTTGCCCGCCTCTGTGGTGCAGCGACACGTGATCCTGCATACCTAATCCAAGCGACCAGTCACGTGTCTCGAACCCATCCCTGTGCTCACTCAGCAGATGGCCACCCCCCCTGTGGTCGTCGCGCCAAATTTCTACGAGTACAAACGCGGCTTGCCATCGCAGCACAGGTTCGAGCATCGCGACGTATCGCATCGCCAGTTCAAAGGCACATTGATTAAGTGCTCCTACATCGCCGCCCGCGCAATCGCCTTGGGCCGCCGCAAGGGACGCGCCACGCGTCGCTTTGATTCTCTCGCTCTGCGCTCCCGAGACCAGCGACAACCAGTCAGCCAAGGGATTCATCTCCATCATCATGGAGGACCTCGCGACCTACGGCTCCCCCGACAATGGCGCGTCGCCGAATGGCAATCCCATTCTGGCACAGCCGCCACTGCAGCCTGACGCCAGCGCTGCTGGCGACGGTCAAGGTCACTTTTCCCCCTCGCGAACCCGTCGGCCAGCTCACAGCCAGCTAACTCGCCTGCGCCCCCAGACGTCCACATGTCAGAGGGCCATGCCAACGCGACTGAGGTAAAAGTTAAGCAGGACAGCATCA
Source organism: Tolypocladium tundrense (assembly GCA_024340025.1). NCBI lineage: Eukaryota > Fungi > Ascomycota > Sordariomycetes > Hypocreales > Ophiocordycipitaceae > Tolypocladium > Tolypocladium tundrense. The sequence continues at coordinate 43,779 of JALHBX010000082.1, forward strand.
CCCCGGGCCCAGGTGCGGCGTCGGACGATCCCCTCGATGCGCCAGCGGGCCCCAAGGCTGAGACCACGGTGCGCGTCGACGAGGAGATGGGGGATGCGCTCGACGACTCCAAGGAGCTCGCCGCGCCTGTTTCCGACGGTGCCGCCGCCACCGATGGCCAGGAAACCAAGTCAAAGGAGACGGTGGAGTCGGCGGCGCGCGAGCATCTCATCTCGCAGGCACACGCCATTGTCCTGCCGAGCTACAGCACGTGGTTCGACATGAACGCTGTCCACGACATCGAGCGAAAGGCCATGGCGGAATTCTTCAACAACCGCAACAGGAGCAAAACCGCGGCTGTCTACAAGGACTATCGCGATTTCATGATCAACACGTATCGGCTCAACCCGGCCGAATACCTGACCGTCACGGCGTGCCGACGCAACCTAGCCGGCGACGTTTGCGCCATCATGAGGGTGCACGCATTCCTCGAGCAATGGGGCTTGATCAACTATCAGGTAGGACACCCCACCATCCTCCCTCTATCATTCCCTTCACCGTCGTCTCGCGTTTGGCGGGCCATAGCTACGCCGGGCTAATATAAGAACCATCAGGTTGACGCGGAGCAAAGGCCGTCCCATGTCGGGCCTCCTTTCACTGGACACTTCAGGATCATTTGCGACACCCCTCGCGGGCTTCAGGCGTGGCAGCCGTCGGCCGACCCCGTGGTGTTGGAGGGCAAGAAGAATCACGATACAGATAAGAAAGCCGGTGCCACGGCTGCGGGCAAGGCCGACTTGAACCTTGAGATTGGACGAAACATCTACGAAGCAAATGCAAAGGGGACCCTGATCAACAAGGCAGAGAGCAAGGCAAACGGCGACGGGCCTACGACGGACAGCGTGTCCAGCGCGGAAGAAGTGGCTACGGTGCCAGTGGCCAAGGTCAACTGCCACCAGTGCGGCAATGATTGCACGCGCGTCTATTTTCACAGCACCCAGACGGATTCGAGTTCCAAAGCCAAGTATGATGTCTGCCCGCTGTGCTTCACGGAAGGGCGGCTGCCCGCGAACCACCAGGCAAGCATGTACACAAAGATCGAGAACCCGGCGTACGCAACCGGCGTGGATAGGGAGGCGCCGTGGACCGACGCCGAGATTCTACGCCTCCTGGAAGGGCTCGAGCGATTCGACGAAGACTGGGGAGAAATTGCGGACCACGTGGGCACCCGAACCCGCGAGGAGTGCGTGCTGCAGTTTCTGCAGCTCGACATCGAAGAGAAGTACCTGGGTTCGGAAGCTTCCGTCAACGCGCCGACGGGGCTGTCGATGCTCGGAGCTCAGCACGGGCAGTTGCCATTCAGCTCCGTGGACAACCCGGTCATGTCTGTTGTCGGATTCCTGGCCAGCCTGGCGAACCCCGCCAGCACGGCAGCCGCGGCGCACAAATCGGCGGACGAACTGAAGCGCGGCCTCCGAAGGCAGCTCAACGGCGACAAGAGCAAGAAGGAGACCGAGGCCAACGGGCAGGCCAAGGGCAACGGGGACGGGGATGAGGAGCCGATCAAGGGCGACTCGATGGACGTCGACCTTCGCCAGGACGTGACGTCGACGACGACGACGTTGACTACTACGACGACGACGACGAGCAACAAGGCAACACTGGCATCGGTCCCGCTCGCGTCGATTGGAGCTCGGGCCGCGGGGTTCGCGTCGCATGAAGAACGCGAGATGACGCGCCTCGTGTCGGCAGCTACCAATGTGACACTGCAGAAGCTGGAGCTGAAGCTGAAGTACTTCAACGAGATGGAGGCGGTGCTGCGAGCGGAGCGACGGGAGCTGGAGCGCGGGCGGCAGCAGCTGTTCCTGGAGCGGCTGGCGTTTAGGCGGCGGGTGCGGGAGGCCGAGGAGGGCCTCAAGGCGGCGGCGGCGGTTGGCGGGGAGCAGGGAGCGCGGATGGCGCACGAGGCGGCCACGGGCGAGGCGGAGAAGCTGAGCCTCCAGCCGGTGGCCGGGGAGGTCTCGGCGCAGCCGCTGAGCAGCAACGGGCAGGCCAAGAGTCACGAGGTGTGAGGCTCGAGGTGAGAGGCGCGAGGCGCGGGGGAGAGGTTCGGAACAGTGACGGGGGCTACCAACGGGGCTAATGGACAATGTCGGCGTCGGCAGCGGCGCGTCGTGGTGGTAGTGGTGAGTGGTGGTGGTGGTGGTGTTGGACGGGACTGGGCGAGACGGGATGTATCTTTGGACGGGAGGCTCGAGGTGGCGCGCGGAGCCGTGCGACTCGCCAGCGCGTTGAATCGGGCCTTGACTCGAGGGAACTGTTGTATCACTACTGGCTTTGTTTACTGGAGTTTAGGGAGAGTGAATTGGCACACTGTATGTGTCTTGACGTGCGTACGAACGTGTCCCTCGTGCATGCGCGAAGCATCCAAGGTACGACTGTGTGTCTGGCTCTGGGGTCCGGCCGGCGCCCGGGACGGCAGCCGGCGCCAGCCATGCGAAGCCTGTGCATGGCATCGCTGGTCGGTACACAGTACGTACGGGGTACGCGGATAGCCGTCGCCTCGGTCGCGCACTTGTCCCCCTTCGTCGCCGGCTTCGCTGCTGGCGCTGGGCGCTGCTGGTTCTGGCTGTCTGCTACAGCTAACCCAGCTAACCTCGGCTGTTTGGGGTCGAGACCCGCAGCCCCGGAGCTCGGCGAGGTACCTCGAGGGTACCGGTGGGGTGAGTCTCAGCCCGGGCAGCGTCACAGCCGAGCATGTGCGCTAAAAGGCAGCGCAACCCAGCCCGGGGAACCACCTCAACCTCACATGCCAACGCCGCAAGCTTTTGTACTCGTAATACTCGTACGCACGACCAAGGTATAATAGGTAAGGCTCCGAGGCCACCGAGGGCCGCCCAGGGAACGCCTGCTGACCAGGTACGGACTAGGTTTAGTAGCCTGAGACGAAGACGCCAGGGGCCAGTCGAGCACCGTTGCCACTGTCCATCCGCCGAGCGCGCCGCGGCCGCTGCTGAACATCCATCCATCCACGGACCGTCCGTACGTGCTGAGTAGTGCTCCCGCAAGAGACACGCGCGCGCAAATATATACATATATATATTATATATACAGCCTTGCCTCGTCTGCGAGCGCTCCGTCGCGTCAAAGTCAAGCCCTCTGGCCGGCCATGTTGACGCCCGCCGTCCGCTCCCACGCCCTGAGGAACAGCTTCCGACGCATCAAGACGCCAACGGTTTGTCTCGTCTCCTTCCTTTCCTCTTTGCCTGTGCTTTGGATTCGTTTCCTCTGTTCCTGTGCTTTGGACAGCGGCTGACCGGACTCGGGTGACAGGTAACCATCATGGCCTCGGCCAAGCGGAGCAACAGCTCCCTGCCTCCAGGTACGGGCGGACCCTCCTTCCCTCCCTCCCTCCCTCCCCCCTCTCCGCCATGCCAAGGCCAGAGCTGACAGCCGCCCAGGCTACGTCGAGGACAAGTCCAAGGGCCCCATGCTGCGGTTCCAGGACTCGCTGCCTCGCCTGCCCGTCCCCTCGCTCGATGAGACGGCCAAGCGATACCTCAAGTCCCTCCACCCGCTGCTGTCGTCGGCCGAGTTCGAGGCCAGCAAGGCCGCTGTTGCCGACTTCGTCAAGCCCGGCGGCGCCGGCGCCCGGCTGCAGGACAAGCTCCTGGCCAAGCGCCAGAATCCCGCCACCAGGAACTGGATCTACGAGTGGTGGAACGACGCCGCCTACCTCGCCTATCGCGACCCCGTCGTGCCCTACGTCAGCTACTTCTACTCGCACCGCGATGACCGCGCCCGCCGCGACCCGGCCAAGCGCGCCGCCGCCATCTCCGCCGCCGTCCTCGAGTTCAAGAAGCTCGTCGACGCCGGCTCTCTCGAGCCCGAGTACATGAAGCGCCTGCCCATCTGCATGGACAGCTACCGCTGGATGTTCAATGCCTCGCGCGTCGCCGCGCGCCCCGCCGACTACCCTGTCAAGTTCGCCCCCGACCGCCACCAGCACATAATCGCCGTCCGCAAGAACCAGTTCTTCAAGATCCCCACCCACGTCGCCGGCCGCCAGCTCAACGCCGCCGAGCTCGAGCGCCAGTTCAGCCTCGTCTACCGTGTCGCCCAGCGTGTCCCCGCCGTCGGCGCCCTCACCTCAGAGAACCGCGACGTCTGGGCTGACGCCCGCGCCGTCCTCCTCGACGCCAGCCCCCGCAACAAGGCCGCCCTCGAGGCCATCGAGTCGGCCGCCTTCGTCGTCTGCCTCGACGACGCCGCCCCCGTCACCCTCGAGGAGCGCGCCCACCAGTACTGGCACGGCGATGGCGCCAACCGCTGGTACGACAAGCCCTTGCAGTTCATCGTCTGCGACAACGGCACCTCGGGCTTTATGGGCGAGCACTCCATGATGGACGGCACCCCGACCCACCGCCTCAACGACTACATCAACGACCTCATTTTTGGCAACAAGATCGACCTGGCCGACCCCACTGTCCGCTCTGGAATGCCTGACCCCGAGCTGGTCCAGTTCCACATCACCCCCCAAGTCCAGGCCGAGATCGATCGCGCCACCGTCGACTTCCACGACGTCATCTCCCAGCACCAGCTCGCCGTCCAGGCCTACCAGGGCTACGGTAAGGGTCTCATCAAGAAGTTCAAGTGCTCCCCCGACGCCTACGTCCAGATGATCATCCAGTTCGCCTACTTCAAGATGTACGGCAAGAATCGCCCCACCTATGAGTCGGCCACCACCCGACGCTTCCAGCTTGGCCGCACCGAGACGTGTCGAAGCGTCTCTGACGAGTCGACCGCTTGGTGCGCCTCCATGGTCGACCCCGCACGCGACAACGCGGCCAGGGTCGACCTGTTCCGCAAGTCAGTCAACGCCCACCTCGAGTACATATCTGCCGCCTCGGACGGCAAGGGCGTCGACAGGCACCTCTTTGGCCTCAGGAAGCTCCTCGAGCCCGGCGAGGAGATCCCCGACATCTACAAGGACCCGGCCTACGCCTACTCGAGCTCCTGGTATTTGTCCACGTCGCAGCTCAGCTCCGAGTTCTTCAACGGCTACGGCTGGAGCCAGGTCATTGACGGCGGCTTCGGCATCGCCTACATGATTAACGAGAACAGGTAAGCCCCTCCATCATTCCCTGGTTTCTCCCCCGAGGGGGCGAGCCAGCCGGCAAACAGCCTACTCACAAGGTATGCAGCATCAATTTCAATATCGTTTCCAAGGGCCTAGGGAGCGATCGCATGAGCTACTACCTCAACGAGGCAGCCAGCGAGATGCGCGACCTCCTGACGCCTACCCTAGAACCCCCCAAGGCTAAGCTGTGATCGATGGGCTGCCGATCAAGTCTGCGGGCTCTTGACTCTAGATATGCAGCTCGGTTGGCAGACGAGAACATGCACGCAAGTCTAAGAAGAAGCAAGTCTAAGAAGAAGCAAGGGTGGGGCTGTTTGCTTTTAGCTATGCATTCGTGCGACGTGCTCCACGCGAGGTGAATGCATGAGTGGCCGTGCGTTGAAGCTCAGTGTACACCTATGTGTATCCATCACCCTTGTGTATATTCTAGAGTCATTGCTGGACATCATTGATTGCCTATTACTAGAGTGGCACCCGAGTAGAGCAGAGGCCCGGAGGTGAAGAGGGCCCGGTGCAGTTAAGGGTGAACGGTCCAGGGTGGCCCGAACACGAGCCGCCACTTCTGTATTACTATTCTGACATCTTACATGCTCTGCTATGCGTCAATGCACGGGATAAAGGGGCACACGCCTCGAGTTAGCCAGCGTGTGCCACAATCTCGTTCATCAAGTCGCCCTTGGCCTCATCATAGTATGAGCAGATCTGGGAAGGCAGCGGCACTTCCTTATAGTCGTCATCGGGGCCCGAGATGATGTTGAGGTTGATGCCGTCCGACTTGCTCGTGAACAACTTCGTGCCGGTGCTTTCCTTGCTTAAGTAGATTTGCGCGCCATCAACCTGGTCCAGCATGACTGTGGGTATGGTGCCCAGGACTTGCAGTGCGAAATTTTGGGCCTTGACGACATCCACGGTCGAGACCAGGGTGTCAACGACAAGCGAGAGCCGGGACGAGTTCTCGACGGTGACCTGGTTTGCCTTGCCCTTTATGAGGACGGTCGTGTTATTGCATCTGCTGATGAGCACCGAGTGAGCCAACGAAGCCTCGATCTCGACTGGCTGGGGCTCCTTGTCGAAATTTTCCTGCCGCGTTGTTAGCCTGCCGTAGTGACACTGCCATGGCGGGAATGCCGTACGACTGTCCATTTGTTCCCATCGAGTTCCTTCTTGGCTGGCTTCTTCACGCGCATGCTCTGGGGTTTGGGCTTTTTGCCGGGAGCGGGGCTTTTGGCACGTGAGGTCGCCTCCTTGTCTCGGCCTGTAGATGCCGCACGAAGAGAAGGATTCTTGTGCGTCATTTCCGATTTGTCCACCTTGCGCAGGCCCTGGGTGACGGCCGAGCCCTTGTTCAGCTCTGAGAAGACGGCGTCGAATCCTCCAGAGGCGGCGACTGGCGCGGGCTGAGCCTTGATGTCCAAAGTTGGTGGCGGCCCTGGCGGCGGCGGCGGCGGCGGTGGTGGAGCACCAGAGCTGGCCGAGGCCGGGGCAGAAAGCGACTTGGCAACAGCTTGGGCGGGTTCGCCCTGGGCGTTCCAGATGATACCAGAAGGGAAGTACAGGCGGATATACTCAGCGAGGTCATGGAAGACTTCGTAGAAGGACTGGATCCATTCGACTTGCTTGGGGTCCCTATGGTGGCGGGTTAGCCAACCGCTCTCGGGTAGGGCGGGGACGGTTTGTCGTGCTTGTCCTTTTGCTCCTTTAGCACTCGATTTCCGAAGAACTGAGCAGAACCAAGGCATTCGTCGACATGCTTATAGGGGCGGCTATCGACGGTGACCCACGCCAGCATCATGATGCCATCGGCGACAGCGCTCAGATGGGTGTACATGGGATCGGGCCGGTTTGAGTCCTTGAGTTCGCCAACGGCCATGAGGGCATCGTTGATTGGCTTGAGGAGGTTCTGATAGACGGGGAGATCTGGCTTGGCAGCCCTCGTGGTTATGAGGAGGAATTTCCGTTGCTCCTGGAAACCTCTGAGCACCTCGCCGGCCTATATGATTGATACGGCGGTTAGCTGTGATGTAGAGAGGCATCGCACGCGCCGGCGTCGCATGGCTCAGGGAGACGGTGTGTGTCGGGGGGGCAGACCTGTTGGGCAACGGGACCTCCCAGCTGGCTGCTGAGCCTGCAGTATTTGTCGAGCGAGGAGCCGATGAAGAGGTCAAATTCGTCAATGGACTCGGGGAGCGGCTCCGCGGGGGGCTGCTTAGGGGCCGGCGGGGTGGAGGCGACCGAGGCGTCTGGAGGGGAGGTGACGGGCTCATTCATCAGAGCAGGAACGCCCTTCGGGAGCTCGGTCGAGGTGGCGATGTCCTCGAGGCGAGACGTCGCAGCCTCGAGCCTGGACATGAGGTTAGCACAGCGGGTGGCGCAGTTGGGTGAGGGCAGGGTGGCCGCATGGCAGCGCGTGCGGGAGCGGGAGCGGGTATATGGGGGCGGGGGGGGCGGTACCGCTTGATGAGCGTCGTCAGGTTGTGCATGGTGTTTGGCGCCGCCATGGTGGAGAGGGGACGCTTCGCTTTCCAACGAGGTTGGAGTGAGTCTGAGCGCCGTTGGAAGAGCAGGACCAAGGCCCGTCTGGTAGTCGTCGTCGAGGTCTTCCTCTGGAGTAAAATGGCAGCCGAAACCAAGACCAAGTCGTTGCGACGCGAAGCGCGGGGCTCTCGGGGTTTTATAGCTCGTGGGCGGCCTGGCAAGCGGGTAAGTCAAGTGCCCAGAAGCATGAATGTACTTTGTATGTGCGTATGATGAATGGGGTATGGCAAGGTGGAAAGGTAGACCGGCATCAAGGCACCGGCGGATGAACTTGATGAGGCTCGTCTGATGCCTAGGAAGGTACGTACGTACTTCGAACTCCGTCCCCCGCGGGCTGCAGGAGGCGTCTGGCAGCGTGCAATGATGTCGTAGGCGTCGTCAACGGCACAGCTTGGGGGGGGGGG
>JALHBX010000083.1:0-49363 GCA_024340025.1 Tolypocladium tundrense
GCGAGCATGTCCGCCACGCTCCGGCCCCGTCTCCCGGCCGCGGCGCCGGGCACCACGCCCCCGGGTCCGGCGTCGGAGCCCGCCGCGGCGCCGACCACCCCGGCGCGGAACTGGCCGTTGAGCTTGCGGTTGCGCGAGTCGCGCCAGCCCGTGCCGGGGCGCCGGTCCGGCCGCTGGTGGCCCGTCGAGGACGAGTTCCACGGGTCGAACTTGGCCGCGTGCCGCGGGAGGGCGGCCTTGGGGACGGCCGGGTTGGGCGGCGGCGCGGGCATGCTGGGTGTCTGGATGGACGCGGCAACGTTGCGTGAACAGGCCGCGGTTGGTGATGGTGTCTGGCAGGGCAGCGACGCACGCGGCGAGGGTTCAGCGTAGACAGCAATGTTCCCCGAGATGGCATGCACCGGGATCCCGGCGCGGAGGCTCAAAGCTGCTGCTCGGCGTGGCCAGTGGGCGCGTGTTGCGACGTTGTCGTTCACGGTCGCCCAGCGCGCCGTCGAAACAAGCCCCATTCTGGGACGCCGCCAACTAATCGCCCATCGGCACGGCGGCGCGTCCCTCCCAGGGCACAGCGGTGGACAGCAATTGATAGAGGCCGCATGCCCATCGCCGCTCGTCGTCGGCAGCGTCGTCGTTTCTTGGTGCCACCATCACCATCACCACCCACATGGACCACACCCAAAGAGAGCTCCCGCATACGTGCGTTCAGACACACATGTTCGTACATACCCGTTTCCCCACACACGCAAGAAGCCGCCGCCTCCGCCTCCGCCTCCGCTGCTTGCTGCCGCCGCCGCCACGGCGCTGCAGTCGAGATGCAACGCACAGCCCTGCAGCCATGATGCGCAGCGGCAGCGGCAGCGGCAACGGCGCCAGCAGCAGGACCAGCAGCAGGACCAGCAGCAGCCAGCAGGACCAGCAGCAGCCAGCAGCCAGCAGCCAGCAGCCAGCAGCCAGCATACCTAGCCAGCAGCCCGTAGCCCGCAGCCCGCAGCCCGCAACCAAGATCGCCGCCCGCCTGCTGGCGCCGCCGTCGCTCATGGAGGTGCCACACCCGCACCTACATGAACCGGCAGGCCCCGCAGCGACATGAGATCGCGCTGCCCAACGACCGACTGTTGCCTCTTTGTGCGCAGAAACGGGTGACCAGACGTGCCAACGAGGCTGTCCCTGGCGCCCGTGCTCTGCAGCGCCGCGTTTTGACCTCCCCGGCATCGAGTCGCCTTGCCAGGTGAGTGCTGGTCGGGTCCGTCACCTCGATTGCGGATGCCCTCCGCGACCCCCCGGACTGCCCCCCGGGCTGTCCTCCGGCCCCAATGCCTGCCCGCTTGCTGGCCTGCTCGTTGGCCTGCTTGCTCGCCATTCTCGTCGCCGAAATGGCGACATTGCCCGTCCTCGCCATTCAGACCAGACCCTCCCCTGGCCCGTCCAGGACCACCCGCTATCTCCGGAACCCTGGTCCGGTCCTCTTCACGGGCCAACCACCGTTCCGCTCCCCTCAGCTGAGACCAGAGGATCACCGTCCAGCCTCCCACTTCCGAGCGCGCCCCCGGTCCAAGAGGACCGACCTTCCAGTGCCCTTCAGCTCGCTTACCGTGCCGAGATGTTTGCCCGCGAGTCACCGGTCGAAACAGACCTCCCCGGCCCTCTTCTCTCTCTCCTCTCCTCCCCTCTCCTCTCCTCCACTCCTCCCCTCCGCTCGGAAATGTCTCCGGCCAACACTTACAGCGTTGATATCGCCAAGGACAGGGGCCGCGCCAACAATGGCAGAGGTGTCATGGTTCGACGCTGCGCGTGAGGTGTTCATGCCATCGTGCCTCTGGGCTCAACAGCCAACCACCAACCACCAAGCACCCCTCCATGCTGTAGTATGCCTGCATCGGCACATATGCGCATCATACGTGCAGTCCTGCTTATTGCCTCCTTCCGAGATGCGGCTGCTGCTCCGTATTATGCATCGCTTGTTTTGTTTCGGTTTGCAGCTGCGATCCGAAGACCGTTCGTCAAAGGCGAAGACTCCAGCGCCACGGCCCTGCAGCCCTCGCACGTACGTGCGGCAGGCAACCCGACACTCCAGCATCGGTTCCCGCGCAAGCCGCGCATCCGCGCACCTTCCACGGGCTGCGAGGCTGATGAGCGGGAATGGGACATCCGTACGGAGTACTCGGCAAGGCCCTCGAATCTGCCCAGAACTCCTTTGTGGGTTGGCCGAGCCAACAGAGAACACGGACCGAAGACTGCTCCCAGCCCCCCCTCATCGACAAACCCCCCCTCCTCTTCACATGGCAGTGGGCACAAAGGCCACCTGCTGGGCGACGGATACCCGCGGGGACGCCACCCCATATCGTCCATCGTACATACGATAGTCGTACGTACATGTACATGGAGTGGCAGACATGCACATGTACCAGCGGTCTTGGCGACACGGCACAATGACAGGGTCAGAGACTGAACGGGGCCACCCCCTTGTCGCTGCTTGGTGCTGGACGGGAGAGCTAATGCGCTACCCTCGTACGTACGAAGTACTACTCCGTACGGGACCACTCACCAGATCTTCAGACCCCGTGCGACGCAACAATCCTACCGCACCCACGTTGTAGTGAGCCTCGCAGGCCGCATCAACAGCCAGTCCGGTCCGTCCTCCTATCGGCTGAGCTCCACGCCCGTGTGTCATCCCAGGCAGATCTGCAGCGTGCGGTTCCAGCAGCAACTCACGCCTCACAGACACATCCCACGTTTCCCCTTCTCGTGTAGTCCGTACGGGGTGCTTCGTACGACAGCGGCATGATACAACATGGTCGTACATGCTTCGGCCGGGTAGGGCAGGCTTGACCACTGGACGTACGTAATCTCGAGAGATCTGGCCGCTGCCGTCCTTGGGGGGCGAGCCGGATCCCCTCCAGGTGACCTGGCAAGGATGAGCTGAAATTGACGAGGAACCCATGCACGGGTATGCAAGGGAGGGTGGCTCTCGAAAACCCGCGACTTGCGCGAACAGTGAGGGAACAAGCGGTGAGGGAAGGGCTAGCCCGGAAGGTTCCTAAATACACTTGCAAGTTGGACGATCGATTACAAGGCCAATACTCGTACATGGACTCATGGGCAGCAACAATTGTTGGTGGCACGAGCAGCAGGAATCAACCCTTACCAGACGACATGCTGAGGAAATTGACTGCAGAGGAACTGCAACCCCGGACTCGTGGTGCGTGCATTCGCATATCAAATGCATAAAAAGCTGCCGCTCATGCGGGCTGTGATACCCTCTCCTCTCCGGAAGCCAGGGGCACAGCGGGACAGGATGGGCCGGGGCCATTGACGGGCCTTGAGAGCAGAGGGAGGGGCAGAATATCCCCGAAGTCCCTCGCCTTGTTGCCGCTCCATGGCAGTTGCAATGCATGTTGACGACGGGCGGGATATTTCTGCTCAATACGCCACGCTGTCAGGCGAGACGCCATCCCCGCCGACGACGCACACACCCTTTGCTCAGATGGCCAGGGATCGAACAATCTCGGCCTTCCATGTGAGGCGGTCCGCCTTCCACGCGTCGAGGGCCGAGCCGGCGAATCGACAAACCTGCCTGGAGCCGGTTGTTGCGGTTGCTGTATCCCGATCCACATGCACCCAAACATGATTCCGACGAACAAGGCGCGATAGCCACGACGCCGCCTGTAATGCCAACCCGCAAGGACGAATGACGACTGCTCGCCCAGCAGTTGGTCGCCCCCCGTCTATTGGCTGGCCGTGTTGAGTGAGGGACGGGACAAGATGGACTGATTGATCCAAGACTTCTCTGTGGCCCTCGAGGAAGGCAGACCAGCGAGCTCCCCGATCCCAAAGTTCCAGACCAATCGACATCAAGCACACTGGTGGTTGGGGTGGATTACAGTGGTGGCGTGGGTGGGATGTGGTGTGTGGCGAGACGTGGTGGTCGTTCATTGGGCTGACCATGGCCAGCGAATCGTCCACCACGGCTAATAGAGGTAGTCGGGTTGCTACCAAACCGCGCACCGCACAAGCAGCGGCCGGTCTGGTGGCGTTGGTGTCCCAGGGATGAGAGAAGTAAACGATGGATCACGATGAGTGATTTGGCTGTGCCTCGGGACCCGCGCGTGATTGAGCGCGATAGCGGCTTCTCGGCGGTGGAGAGCGGGCACGCAGAGCCAGAGCCGAGGGCATATGTCACGCTCGCCGGTGTCCGCAAGGCGCCCGGCCGGCGTGCCCATCGCTTACGAGCAGAGCCGGGGCACTTTTGCGAGTCCCTGGCCACTGATTGGGAAACATCTCGACATGGCTTTCCACCCGTCGTCCTGCGTCAGCGGACGGAAGTACAAGCTCGCATCCGGCGCCGAGGGGAACGGGAAGACTAATGTAAGGACCTACCAAACCAGAGCACTCCCCTCCACCGAAACTGGCACCGGTGTGCTTTGGGGGTGGACCTTGGAAGAGGTATCCTGGGAGAAAAGTGGAAAGCTGGCTGACCTACCCCGGCCGCCTGGCGGGAAGACCGTCAGCCTGAGGCAGAGGCCGCGAGCGAGCTGTCATTGCACAAACCCCATCCAAGTCTCTGAAACGGCCAGGCAGGGGCCCTGGCCCGCCCCCAAGGCCAGCAGGCCGCCGTGATTGGGCAAGTTTTAGACCTACATAGCCGCTGTGCATGTCATGCAAGTGCTCAAGCCAACATGGCACCCTTCCCTGTCATCTGGCCAGAGGGCTGCAGGGACTCGGCCAGGCGATGGTGACTTCGACCATGATCCGAGTGGCGTGGCTCTTACGGTATTGGACCGAGTTTCTTCGTGATGCGATATGGCCAGGCATCGGGCGAATCCCACGGCAATCCTTGACAAATAGCCCTTCGTACACGAATGGGCTCGATTGTCAATGCCTGGTTCACAAGAGACACTGTAGTGACGTCTAACGAGACGATGCTGGAGTACTTCGAAGTTCGTATGCCAGCGAGGTGTCTTGGTGGACGGTAGCAAAGGCACTCCGTGGTAGACTCATTGATGCCAAGACTATTGACTGTGACGCATATCTGCAATTGAAGCCGTGATGATAATGCTGCAAAGTCGCAATGCCTTGCATCATGCTTAGGAAGCGGTTGAGCTTCGTTGCAATGTTTCCCGGTAACAACGCGGCTCCAGCTACCACGCACGGATGTTGGTGGCGTTATTGGTGAAATATGACAGCATCGCAACAGTGACATGTAGAACCGCCGGCACTGATGTATCACCAGCTTCCGTCCTCTGTATCGACCGGCGAATGTGACAGCCAGATCGGTGGCGGAGCATGGTACTTCGTACGGCCGGACGGTCCGATGAAGTCTTTGGCAGAGCGCGAAGCGTGTGGCGGCGGATCGGGACTGATCACTTCCTGTCGATAAGATGCTGATTCATATGCCGGATACTCGTATGAGCTGTCACGGCCGCCACCAGGAGCTCTTCCAAGATGAGAGCGGACAGAGAGCTTCGGTATTCTGGACATATAAAGCAGAAGCAACTTGCTTCTCGACCAATTTCGTGGCCGTGGCGAAGTCGGTGGCACAGCTGGTGTCACTCTTGGGCAAGAGAATGAATGCACAATGCATTCCAAGGGCACGTGAATGTGGAAGCTGGTTGTTTCTCCCCGATAATAGCACCAACGGCCAGCAGCTGATGCCTGTGAAGTGAGACAAGAAGTTGGACCAAGGCCCAGAAATATACCCGATAGCTAGCCGCTAGCCTGTTGCGCGGGCCCTCCGTGTGCTGGCCATGTGTTCCTTGTTGAAACGTGCTGGCTGAAGACAGTGCAGCCGGCTGGGGACCTAGCAGTTGGTTGGCACTGCGGATCCGCTGCATCCTGACCACGGTCGGTGTTTGCTAGTCCGTAGTGTGGACACAGTGCGGAACGATGTATTATTTTGAGTTATGCGGGTCTCGGTTGCTGAATTGACGGTTCAAGCTTGAAGTTGAGCGATGATGTTTGCTCTAGTGTTGGAAAAAGTGCGTTCACCTGGCCTGAGGGCCTCGGGCGGTCAGGGCGGCCAGGGTTACTTCTCGTGACCTGTACTGCAACACTGGGAAGGAGCCATCATGCTTGATGGGGTTTGCACAGCTTGGCGATGCCTCGAATTTCTTCGTTGCCAACATCTATCCCCCGCCCGTGGCCGGCGAGCAAGCTGGGAAACGAGCCGTACGAGTAGTCCACGAGCAGTCCAACCGAATCTCACATATGCATTGGGTCGAAAACCAGTATTTTCCCGACTGTAGTCCGTACCGAGCTCCCGCACTAGCTTCGCGAGGAAGGACGGGCCCCCGGCTTGCGTTTATGGGGACGAATGCTTTGGTGTCCTTGGAACGACGTATGCAGGAACTCCGTACTGCCTCGTGCTTCGTGCAACGACTCGTAGTCCTTGGGCACGCTGCCGTACAGACGCCGCTGTTCTCCCGTACGGACCAAGAAGAGTCATGCTAACCATCAACGAACATCATACATATGTACTCCATATGCTTGGTCAACTACGCATCACCTTGCCTGCATGCAGAGAGGCGGGTATGCCAGATCTATTAGGCCATCATCGGATCTGCGTTGAGCTCCTCTACCATATGTCTGACACGCGGGGCCGCTGAGCTTGGCACCTACAACCACGCTGCCACCGCGGTTTCTGAACAGCTGTGTCACAGCGGGGCTGGAGTGCAACAACAACCAGGGCAACTCGGCAAGACCCTACAAGAACAGAATGGCGAGATGTCCGCTGGAAAGGGAAATAAGACACACATGAAGGCTCCTAGACCGCCACCCCTTCCGAGTGGGAGGACAGGATGACGGGGTGACGATTGAAGTCTCCTCTTCAGCTTCAGAGGTGCGCCGCCTCTGGAAATGGTGTGTGCGAACAGCGGTGTGGATGCTGTGGTGGCCGACGTCTCATCAGCTCCGCCGAGCTAGTCTCGTCTCGATAGGCAGGGACCGACAGCTGAGAATTGCCAACATGGGAACAATTGCAACATCCAGCCTCCGGCGGAACGAATCGCCACTTCTCCAGGTCAATGAGCTCTGTGTTGCACCTGTGCGCCATTGTTCCATGAGTCTTGGCCTTGACCGGAGGATATCCCAGACACGCAAGAAACCTGCTTTGCACCAAGGTCAAGGAAGAGGGCTCATGCAGCGATCTTGTCTGAGGCCCTCCCCCAAGTAGTCCGTACTACACATTAAGCTCGTGGACCAGATGCACGCCACCTGCTGGGGCCAACGGACGGAGTACGCACATGACATCGCCGATGTATTGCGCAGCTGCACTTCAGAAGCGGCCCTGAATGCATTGCCTTCCCGCCGCTTATGCTGGCATCTTGCATTGGCCCCGCTGGGTCCCGGATCGGTGCGCAATTGTGCATCTGACTCGACATCAGCAACACGTTGAACCACAACGTCTTCACCGCTACCGGCTGCATCGAGGTCGTCAAGCCGTTCATGAGGTGCAAAGGAACATTATTGACACAACTTCCTGCTGTCCGCCGCCGCCCGCCGGTAGCGGGTACTACGCGGAGCAAAGGATCGTTCGACAGAGGTACGATACGTCCTGGTAGATGCTGGTGTCATGGCGCCAAAAACGAGGCATGGTCATAACCTGGTCTAGTCCACAAACTAGTCCGTCAGCAACGGAATCTCCAAGGAACATGCACCAGAATGGAGCCAGATCGGAGCGGGGTGCTTAGGACGCCCGTCTTTTGACGCTCGTCATTGCCACAGGTGTGTGCTGGCACGCACTGTGTATCCTGTTCTTGAACCATGCGACCCAGACAGCGCTACATGGCAGACCACAACTGGAGTCGAGACGACATGGCTTGCCATGCGAACGTGGACCACCTTGCGAGTACGAGTACGTGAGGCCAGAGCAGAGCGCGCTAATAATAGGTAGATCAAAACGCCAGCCATTGTTGCATTGATATTACGGCAAATACGGATCTAACCTGAGAAGTGCGCGCGGACTCCCGCTGAACCCCCCCGCTGCTTGAACGCGATGGTTCTTCATCAGACACGGTTCATTTTGGGACATCTGCCGAAGTCTCAAGGGTCGACCCTGTGGGGCACGAGCCGGCCGGCAGTACGGACTACGAGTAGCAAGAAGACCGTCAACACCCAGACGGACGAGGAAGATGAAGCGTTCGTTCTACCACAAGAAAGTCAGGCCAGACAGGGGCCAGGGCGCGGGCGAGGCAAGCCATTCGGTAGGGTTGTGAGCGGAACCGGGGGCTACCGACGACACCAAAATGTCATGGGCGAGCGGAGCTTCGTCGACAGACCTGCCTCGCATCAAAGCCACGCGGCCGCAGTACGATCTTGTGGGTTGAGATTTCCCGCAGGCCTGAAAAGCAAAGTGAGAGCACTTGCTTGCATGCCACGGAGCACTGCGAGGTCGCGCCACCCTCTGTGCAGGGTCCGGCCAAGGGCCTGATCTTAGTCGTATTGAGCCATGAGCGCGCATCACTGCACAGCCGGAGGTTGGGAAAGGGATGGCATCCTTGCACACATCACTGTTGATCCAGCATCCATCCTCCAATGGCCAACGGGCTTGGCTTTTCAGGGCCTCCGAGACAAGGAGCGGCTGACAAGGCAGTTGGCGATACTGTGGAACAGTGGGCGACCAATTAGTTCCGCAGATAGAAGCCAGCGATGAGGCACTGCCGACGACGGTTTGGAGACGAGCCTTCTGGCCAGCTCCCCCAGTGAGATTTGTTGTTGACGAGGGAGACCGCGACCGAGCATGGCGTTCGGTAGCACATGTGACATATCCAGGTCCACAGCAGGCAACTCGTGTGTATGTACCTAGATGGACGCGCCGAAGCCGCGGGAGAAGCGACACGGTTGTCGCTGCCCCCACTTGGCCTTTGTGCGAGGCTTTTGTTGCTGACGGCACAACAGGCCTGGGGTTAGTGGCTGTTTGCCCACCCACCTGGACGTTGTCGCCCCTCTCTGCCCTGTACGAGTACTCGAAGAGACCGACGTTGCGGCGCAGACAGCCACAAGAATCTGCAGCTACTCGTACTCGTCGGTACCATTTTATGTTTGCCGTTGGCAGTTGCAGTTGTAGCTCGTCCATGCATATTTCAACTGTGCAACATTGGCTTCTCAACCTCGCAGGTTTTGGTTCCTCGTCGAGTCGCCAGCACACGAACCGCAAGGCTTAAGGCCCTTCTCGCTCTCATTTCGAGTAGTCCCGGGCCGAGGTGAAGCTACCTGTACTTCGTACGAAGTATAGAAGCACAGAGAAGGCCAGCCAGAGGCCCCTGCTAAGCCTTGTTGGGGAGCTTACGAGTAGGGCTGCCCGAGGGGGCGTACGAGTAGCTCGTCCGTCGACTCGCTCTGACCGCCAGCACTTTTGAGTTCGCGGCTGACACTTGGCCCTGTACGAGTACGAATACTTGTACTGACTACCATCGCGCGTGAGTGAGCCTTATGGACATGGTTCCAGTTCATCTTCCCGTGTCGTGCGGGCTTATGGAGGACAGTTCCCGAGAGCGTGGACGCGGGCACGTGTACGGAGTAGTCCGTAAGGTACGGATATCTGTCTGTGCTCTGCCACACAAGGGCAGCAGATGAGGCATGGGAAGCAAGGCACAGCGGGGACGCACAGCAAGCACGCAGGCAAGGCACGCCGGTGGAAAGCAATGCGCGCAGGAGAAAGCAAAGCAATGTCGAACTGGCAGGCCTAGACATGCGGCGATGCACGGCCGGCAGAGCAGAGCAGCAGAGGCAAGCAGCTAGCCACCCGCAAGGGAGGCAGAAGAGAGCTCGCGCCAGCACAGGCCAACTGGAGGCCCGACCTGTCCGCCCCCTCGTCGACTATCATCCATCCATCGATGCATCCATGGCTCTCCAACCCCTGTCGTGGAGTGTGAGGACCCCGGCCGGCTCTAGCAGGTGAGCGGGCGAGCCGCCAGCACATCAAAGCCCAGCCCAGCCCAGCCCAGCCCAGCCCAGCCCAGTCCAGCACAGCACAGCACAGCACAGCACAACCACGAGTGCCAGCACCTCCTCCTCATCGGTGACCACCAACGGCTTCGCCCAGTCAACAGCTCACCTCAACTCCATCCATCAGACATCCTGGCACTGTGACCCTGTTCCACCCACGCCGCTCGCCGCGGCCGTCTCGTCTACACCGTACACGCCCCCCTTGCCGGCCGCTTCTCTTGGGCGGCCCTTGGCCGACACCCTGGCCAGCCCGTCAACCGGCCGTCCCCCTCTTTTGCTCCTCCTCTTCCCCCTCCCCTCCGCCCGTCATCGTGGCTGTGAGCGAGAGTGTGGCCCGTCCCCACTCCCCACCACCCAGCGACGGCTTTCGCGAGAAGTGCGGCGCCCAACTGTGGAGCTGATGGCTGGCTGGTGGCCCGCGGCACGGCGAAAACGACAAGCTCCAACCTTCCAGCCTCCCATTATATGCGACGCGGGACGGAAGGAGACTCTGCGGACTGGAAAACCCTGTCCTCCGATGAAGGGAAGGGCGAAGCTGGCGAGACATGCTAGACTGCGAGACACAGAGGCTCGGAGCAGAGACAATGGGCTGAATGGGACCCGTCAATGATGATTGCAGACCGACAAGGTACCTTGCCCTGGGTGTCGACTCTGGACCATATCCATATCTGATCACTTGGAAAGAGCTCCGTTGCATGGCGGCTGGGCCTGCGCCTTGCAAGCACCACAAGACATCGGAATTGACTGATTGATGACTGATTGATTGGGACTCGTGCTGCAGGGACACTCTCCGTCCAGATAGCAGAGGCGAGCTACCCACTTTGGTTCGCTGCTGTGCGTTACAGACACAGGCCGTACGGCGGCTGGCTGGCCTGGCCCGGGGTGTCCTTGTGCCCCTGTCTCTTCCCCAGCGCCGAAACCCACCGGGCGAGGGTGATGAGGCGTGGAAGAGGCCGCGAGCCAGCACAGCAACACGGCACGGTATCATTGAAAGCACCCGCGCCGGCCCAGAGCCAGGAGGCGGACGGGGAGGTCGGTCGTTGCAAGGCAGGCCGCGAGACGAGACAAGACAAGACAGGGCGGGACGCCGGACCACATGTTCTTCACATCGCGCGCACCCAATTGTACATACAGGAGACTAACAATACGCCGTGCCGAGTTAAGAGAGAGCCAAGGGGAACCCACTCCTGCTCCGTGTCGCCTCTCCCGCTTTTCCCAATCTGATAGACCTGGGAGCCTCCGGGGGGGGCTCCAGCAGGTACAGCTACCGGCCGCCGTGGTGTGGTACCTCGACCTCCGCTGCCGCTGCCGCTACCTGTACCTGTACCCTACCCTGTCCACCTAACCTGACCCTACCGCTCTCCCCTGCACCTGCTGGGCCCGTTGAGCCAAGGTACCTGGACCTGCCTCCTCTCACCCTCACCACCAAAAACAAAACCTTCCCCAGGCCAGGTTGGTCTCCATCCGCTTTCCGCTTCTCTTTCTCTCGTCTTGTCTGTCCTTCACGACCCTCCGCCGACCTCCTCCGTTTTCCTCTCCTCCCTTCCCCCTTGTGGCCAGCCTCCCCCCCACGAGCCGTGACGAAGACGAGACGAGGCGGGACGAGACGAGACGATAGAGG
The DNA here is from genome assembly GCA_024340025.1 of Tolypocladium tundrense. Taxonomy (NCBI): domain Eukaryota; kingdom Fungi; phylum Ascomycota; class Sordariomycetes; order Hypocreales; family Ophiocordycipitaceae; genus Tolypocladium; species Tolypocladium tundrense. Next base: position 11,564 of record JALHBX010000083.1, read on the forward strand.
CCTGCGTGCACAAAGGTGAGCAAAAACTCGGTTTGCGCCGCCGCTCTGCAGCTTGCAAGATGCTGCACTGCGCTCTCCGGACCCCCAATCCCCCCTTCCGCCTACCTTTGACTCTCCTGCATGCTTCTTGCCACTGCTGGCTTCAGCGTGCATTGGATCCGTTTTTTCTGTTCATTCCAACCACCGCCGCCGTCTTCGACGTTGCTAATTTTACCTCTTGGAGTTTTAGCAGCTGGCTGAGACTGACTGCCTTTCGGGATCGGAGCTTCCTCAACGACGACCACGAGCGCTGCCATTGTTTACATGCTACTGTCAAGGGCCAGAAGTCTTGTGTCTTTCCACTCTGGTCGTTCGTCTCTTCTTTTCGCCAGCTCCTCCTCGGGCAACGTCGCCATGAATCAAAGCGCCGACATCTATTACTCCCAGCACATGTCTGGTCCGCCTCCGCAGACCGTCACCTCTGCCACCATGAACCACTACCAACAACCCGCACAATACTCCAATGCGGGCCAGTACAGCCAGTACGGGTACACCAACGGCCTCACGTCCCCCCCGGCCGCGCCGCCAGTTCCTAACCCGCTGGCCCAGCCGCAGAATGTGCTGCCGTTGCCTGGTGGAGTGCCGGGACAGAACCCCATGCAGAACCAGTACTCTGGCTTCGACACCACAGGCCAGCAGCCGCCCCCGGGGATGAAGCCTCGCGTTACCGCCACGCTGTGGGAGGACGAGGGGAGTCTTTGTTTCCAGGTTGAGGCTCGAGGCATCTGCGTCGCTCGACGTGAAGGTTGGTTTGAGTGCTTCAATGTGCAGCAAGATGGCTTGGTGGCTGACTGAAGTCGCAGACAACCACATGATCAACGGCACCAAGCTGTTGAACGTTGCTGGGATGACTCGCGGCCGACGTGACGGCATTTTGAAAAGCGAGAAGGTCCGCCATGTGGTCAAGATTGGCCCCATGCACCTGAAGGGCGTCTGGTTCGTTCCCCACGCTGATCTCGGGCATGAAGACTCGCGTGCTAAGACGAGACAGGATCCCCTATGAACGAGCGCTGGACTTTGCCAACAAGGAGAAGATCACGGAGATGCTCTACCCGCTCTTTGTACACAACATTGGTGCACTTCTCTACCATCCGACTAACCAGAGTCGGACCACCCAGGTCATGGCCGCCGCTGAGCGCCGAAAGCAAGAACAGGGGCAAATGCGCAACGGCCCTCCCGCGCAAGGCCTGCCCTCGATCCAGCAGCACCACCACCACTCGATGGCCCTGCCCGGCCCTCAGCCGTCGCTGCTGTCTCAAGCCAGCATGGTCCGACCACCGCTTGAGCGCGCCCACACCTTTCCCACGCCGCCGACTAGCGGTTCTAGCGTGATGGGAAGCATGGGGGCCTCCGAGGGCTTCAACTGGCAGGGACAAGGGATGAATGGGACTCAAGGTATGCAATCAAGACAGTGACGTTGGTCTTCACAATGAGATCTCAGTACTGACTGGAAACCCAGCGACCACCCCGCCAGGCAGCTCCATGTCCAGCATGCAGTCGTACTCTTCTGGACCCCAGGGCTACGACGGCGCCCGGCAGATGTACAGTACGCCGTCGTCGCAACAGTCTCCGTACCAGAACTCGACCAATGGCACTCAAGATCGGATGTACACGCAGCCGGGCCCGTACCCTAAGAGCGAGATGGGACCCCCTTCGAGTCGCCCGGCAGCCGGCGGGCCTCAAGGCGAGCATCATGACAACAAACCGCCCAATGGCATCATGCCGTCGGAGCAGGCCTCCCAGCATCAGAACGGCGATGAGGAGGCTGATCATGAACATGAAGCCGAGTATACTCACGACAGCGGTGCTTACGATTCCGCCCGCACAACGTACAACTACACAGCACCCGGGGTGGGAGCGTTGACGAATGACGGTAACATGCCATCCGAGATGACAGGATCGCCGAACCACCCCCCTGCCTCGGGACGTGCGACCCCAAGGACAACAGCTCCTCACCAGCCCTACTATCCGCAGCACGGCTACAGCACCCCGCCCCGCGTGCAATCCACCGGGAGCAACCTGTACAACATTATGAGCAACGATCGGGCACCCCACAATGGTGCCCCAGGTGGCGATGTTTATGCGCCGCCAGCCGACATGGCCAGTTCCATGACGAACGGCTATGCTCCCCAACCCCCCGTTATGAACGGCTCGGCTGGGGGGATGAAGAGGGGGCGCGATGTTGAGGACGACATGCGGCCCTCAAACGACGGTCCAGGGGGGATGGGGAGCCTGGACACGAAGCGACGAAAGACGATGATGGAGTCGACGGTATCTGCGCCTCCGTACGACGCTCTCAGCAGGCCTGCCTCGGCCATCGCGGCTCCCACGAGGCGGTAACTTTTGCTCCCTCTTGTGGGCCTCGACGAGCGTTGGCCGTGGAAAAGGACCGTTGGCATCACGAATAATCCTCAGCAACCACCTGCGACACAGAAACCTGTGGTGCAAAGACGCTCCTTGGCCTTGTGTTTTTTTCTTAATCCTTTTCCTTTCCTCGTTTGCTTACCTCGTTCCTGTTGTACTCGCAAACGACTCATCGGCACCACTCGCATCAAAGACACGCTGACGCGCGCTACGACACCAACAACCGATTCTATGTTACTTAAGATGCCCTGTCACGGATGTACATGGCTGATGAGTCACGCTCTGCATGGATGGATGGCCTTAATTTCGAGAGATGGGGCAGCTTCGACTGCGATTTTACGTTTTCACTTGACCGCTCTGAGAGACGACACGAGTGCACGGAAAGAAAAACCGCTACCGGCCTGTTACGATCCTCAGGCGGGTAACGATGCGATATCGACCGACGACGCGATTTGTCCCCACTTCCTTCTTAACTACGTTCGAGTTCTTCCGTGGGGAAGACGTGTTTGGAAACGAAGGGTTTATCTGGAAGAGTCCCTGATGATGAAGTTATGACACTGCTTTGTCCGACTTGTTTTCATTTGCGTTTTCGATAAAAAAGCGCTGAAGATGGTGTACTTTGGACATGCTGCGTTGTCAGGTAACGACTTTATGAAATGACCAATAAAAGCAATTGAAGACTCTGCAACTACATGCTGCACATTTTCTTGGAGTTGTGACTGGATCTCTGTGATGATGGATGAAGGATGGGCTTTGGCTGCCTCAAACAAAGCTGGAAGCATCTAGTGGATATGTCGCAATGCCGGCCTGAAAGCAGGAGGTATCGCCAGTGGGTGATCTGTATCGTTCGGCTTTCATGTAAAATCGTCCCTTGGTGGATGATCGGAGGCACTCCTGATGGATGCTTGACTGTCCCGTCTTCGAAGGCATAAGCATTGATGTTTCCCGATGGCAAGTTGTGGCGTCTGTGCCTGCACGTACGGATGCTGTCCACAGTACGACGAGCCATGTGGAGCGAATTCACCTCATGTCATGGTGTTGATCTTATCATGCTGGTGGTCGTTGGCACACGTGATGGCTGGGGTCGTCGTGGTTGCTGGGCCAACGCATGAACAACCTCATGTGCACTGGGCCGATTGATGGTTACGCCCCAAAGTAAACACACACACTGTCGACCAGCACGACTCTCTTGAAACTGCAATTGCAGCACGAAAAAAAGATATTATCCGCCTGAGGCCTTGCGCACATCTTTTGCTTGTCCTGTTTGGCTATTTCCTCTCGCGCAGCTTTGCATTTTGGTTCTACAATGGCCTCGCCGTTAAAGCCAGCCACAGACACGAGCCTCAACTGTTCGACGCCCCCGACGACGACGACCAAGAGATTCGAGCAGTACGAGGTTGTGCGGACATATACCACCAGGGAGCCCAGAATGACAACGGGCGAGGAGGAGTCGACGCAGAACTCGTCGCCTTTTGTGTCGACGGTCAACGAGACGACGCACGAGCCGGACCAGGAGAACGTCTCGCCGTCCAAGGCCGCCGCCAGACACAGCCGCGTCATCTCGGGCACGGAGCTCTCGCCGCTTAAGATTCTGGCGGGGGAGAGGAGCCTAGGCGTCTGCTCGTCAGAGGGCATCGCGCGCGGCAGCAGCAGCCCGCGAAAGGTGTCGCCCGAGAAGAGGTTCCCTGTTCGGATCAGCGGGTCGGAGGAGACGCCACGGGCGGTGCCGACGCAGGCGCAGACACAGGAGCAGACGCAGCAGACGCACGAGCGCATGATTAGCCTCGAGGAGGCGGTCGAGGAGAATGAAGGGCTGAAGCACGCGATTGAGATATTCGAGGATGAGCAGAGCGCGCTGGAGGAGGGTAGCGCGAGGGACGGTGCCACTGCGACGGTCAACATCGACGCGACGCAGATGGAAGGGGATGAAACTGCTGGACCGGACGACACCATGGTCAGCACGTTCAGCACTTTCTCGGCGGTGCCCAACATGACCATGTTTGCGAAGCTGGGCCAGAGCCCAGCCAAGCTCTCCAGCCTCGGGGGCATGTCGACGCGGGCGAGGGCCGACCCATCACCGGTATTGCCAGATCGGAATCCTCCACGCGACGACTCTGGCAACACCACGAACCTCCTGATGGACTTTACCGAGCAGATGAGATTTCCGCAAAAGTCACCTGCGAGGCGAGGAAACCTGTCACCGTCGCGGACGGTCCTCAATGTTGCGGCGACGCCGAGCCGCCACTTCACGAACCTCATCGACTTTGACATTCCGCCCATGCCGACGCCCCGAAGCGTCCCTACCGTGACGCCGCGGCAACTGGAGTCGCTCAAGTCGGGCTTCCTGTCCGAGATCAGCTCTCTCAAGGCCTCCCTCAGTGGCAAGGAAGCCGAGGTCCAGTCCCTCAAGGCCGCGGTCGGCGACGCCGAGAAACGAGTCGGCGAGTCACTCGAGCAGCTCCAGGAGGAGCAAAGCCTGAAGGAGCAGCTCACCGCCGAGAGGGACGATTGGGAGTCCAGGGGGCGCGAGATGGAGACGGTCCTCCGCAAAGTCAAGGAGGAGATCGTCCTCAGCCAGCGCGAGCGGGAGGAGCTCGAGCAGAAGCTCGACGAGAGCGAGAAGCGCAGGGAGGCGGCCGAGATGCTGCACCAGGAGGCGGAGAGCAAGATGGCCGGCATGCGCGCCGGCAAGGACTCGGACCGGCCAGCCTCGGCGTCGTCCCCCGAGAAGGCCAAGTCGCCCGGCGCCAGCAGCAGCCGCGAGGTCGAGGTGGCCGTGGAGCGCGTCGCCCGTGAGCTGCACGCGCTGTACAAGAGCAAGCACGAGACCAAGGTGGCGGCGCTCAAGAAGTCGTACGAGTCGCGCTGGGAGAAGAAGGTGCGCGAGCTCGAGGCGCGCATCGAGGAGCTCGCCGACGACAACGAGCGGCTGCGCGTCGGCCGCGACGCCACCATGACGCGCGTCGACCCCAGCAGCGCCGCGGCGGAGGAGCGCAAGGCGCAGGCCGTGCGAGACAGCGCGGCCATCAAGGAGCTCAACGCGGATGTGCAGCGCCTCGAGGCCGTCGTCGACACGGTCAAGCGGGACAACGAGCAGCTGAGGGGCATGCTGGAGCGCGAGCGCGTCGAGAAGGGCGAGCTGGTGCAGCTGGCCGAGGAGATGATGAACATGCAGAGCTTTGTTGCGCCGCAGCAGCGTCAACAGCAGCAGCAGTATCAACAGCAGCAATCACAGCAGCAGCAGCAACAGCAGCAATCACAGCAGCAGCAGCAGCAGCAGCAACAGCAGCAGCAACAACCCGCTCCGCAGCCGGAGCCGGCCAAGACACCACGCGCACCCATCGCCCGCGGCTCCGGCCTCCGGGCCCCGGGGACGGGCCTCCGGGCCCCCCACGAGCGGACCCGAAGCGGCGGCGCCGGCGGCGGACTCCCCCGGCCGGGCGGCGTGCCCCGCAGCGGCATCATGAGCTCGATCGAGAAGATGGGCAACTACCGCGGGCGCGCCGAGTAGGGCGCGCTCCCTGCGCCCTTTCTCCCTGTAATGATAAAAACATGAGGGCTGTTGTTGTAGTTGGATCTTTGTCTTGGGGTTGGATAGAGGACGGACGGGTTGCTGTTTTCGAGCGTCGTGGCTTCTTCTCACGCACGGCATGGTTTCTTCATCGGCACGGCGTTGGGGGGGAAGCTGGCATTGATGCCTTGATGAGTGCACTAACGACTGTCGGACCTTTTTATAATTGATGTGTGGATGTCCTCATGATTACACGGGACGCGGTTTGCGTGGCTGGTATTACTCCGTACACTGTGACTGCCGCCGTGGAGATGGACGGCTCAGCTTTTGAAATCCCGGACCGACCCTCGGTGCCGGCTCTCCCATATCGCCTACAGCCCGTACGCCTTCTTGGCCGTGCCCCCAAAGATCATGGCCCGCTCCTCGTCCTCGAGCGTCGCCATCCAGCACATCTTGTCCACCACCTCGCGCCACTTGGGCCAGCCCTCCTCGCCCAGCTCGCTGGCGGTGCAGACGGGCCAGTCGCTGCCGAACATGAGGCGGGCGGGGCCAAAGGTGGCGAGCAGGATGCCCAGCCAGGCGAGCGTCGACTGGAAGATCTGGGCGGCGGGCTGGGCGCGCAGCGAGTCGGGCATCTCGGCGAAGCCGCCCGAGAGCTTGACGTAGGTGCGCGAGGCCTTGCTGAGGGCGTACATGGCGGTGCGCCAGGCGGTGAAGGACTTGTCCGAGGTGACGTTGTAGATGGTGAGGTCGGGCTTGCAGAGGTGGTCTGGTGGGGGAGGAGGTTAGAAAGTTAGCAAGAGGTGTCTGGCGGCGCATGGCAGGGACGTGGACGTACTCAGGATGAACGTGACCTTTTGGTCTTCCGGGACGCCGTCGTGGGCCCGTTCGACCATCGCCACAACCTCGTCCAGCTGCTTCTTCCCCCGGCGGTGCTGGTCGACGCCCACCTCGAAGACGAACCCCCGACGGCCCAGCAGCTTCAAGCTGTCGATGAAGTCCTGCTCCAGCATCGTCCCGTGCGACTTGTCCTGCAGCAGATAACGGAACCCCTTGACCTTGGGCCACGCCTCGCCCGCCACCTCCTTGACCCTGTCCAGATAGCGCTCCAACACCACAGGGCCGCTGGGGAGGGGCGCCCACGGCACGATGCCCAGACACAGCCTCGCGTCCTCGGCGACGTGGCCCTCGCCGTCCTTGGGCTGGCCCAGCGCCACGCGCTTCAGCCAGCGGACCTCATTGAGGGGCTCTTCCCAGCCGGAGCCGTCCGCCGCGCCGGCGGCGAGGTCGTGCTTCCGGTCTGTCTCGACGAAGACGAAGCCGAGCAGCGAGGGCGCCGACCTGGTGGCCTGCTTGTACTCGTCGAGGGAGTGCTGGCCCGCAAGCGGGTGCTCGGGCGTGTACCAGGCTAGGGACTCGACTTCGGACTGCGGGTAGAGGTGGATGTGGGAGTCGATGATGGGGAGGATGAGCTGCTCGTCGTCTGCCATGGCTGCGGCGGGGGGGGGTTGACGTTGGCTTGGGTATTCTCTCGATTGGTGGCGGTGCTCGACACTCGGAGGCGCGTGAGAACCAATCGTAGGGGAGAGATGGTAGTCGGAGCAGGGGGGATGAGAGTTGGATGTAGAGGCTTGAGTTGAAGAAGTATGGAACGACGTCTGAAGATTTACCCCGCCATGGAGGTCCCCTGAAATGAAGCAGCGGTAAAACAGTGACGTCCCGTCTCCACACCAGCTTCGACGGCGAAACACTACGCCGGACGGCCGAGAAACTCTTCCGCCTCTTCAGTCTAGATGTGGAGAAAATCCCCATATTGACAGCCACAGGAGCTTATAACTCGAGCTAAGAGACTACATGCATACTACAAGTACTGCTACCAACGGCAGTAGGCGGAGTCTGACGCGGTGCTCGGGCAGCTAACGGTGCATGCGCTTTAGCTCAGGCCCACAGCGGGAGGATGGAGATCCGATATCAAGCGTCGGGTATTTGCTGGACCACATGCGAAGGCTCAACTTGCAAGCTGCTGCATCAGACAGGGCCGACGTCGCACATCACGGTGGACATGGGGAGCGGACTCTTTTGGGTGGATAGATTCAACCGTTGTCTATCCGCGGGCAGCACATCATATCCTCAGTCTTGCCAGTTTGGTCTGCCCTCCTCCACGTCCGCAATGGCTAGCCCGGACCGACTCCATCGCAAGGTCCTGGACCACATCCGCAAGTGTCAAGATGAGTGTTTGGAGCTGGCACCCCGTCTGCAGACGGGGCGCTCCAGTATTGTCCGTGTACATGGGCAAGGGGGGCGGAGAAGTCCTCCGTCGCGGCCCCTTCCGTTCGAGATCCAACAAAACGAAACGACCCGCAGACACGGCGTGCACCGCGCCTACGGGGGGCCGGCAGCATCGACCCATTGGTCGTCACACGCGCAGGGCGCAGGCGTCGCGTTCTCCAAGAACCAGCTTGGCGCGGCGCTGCCCCTGTGCGGTGGAGGTTTAGCAGCGAGATGGTTTCCAACAAACCACAACAAGAACAGGGAATGAGCCAGCAAGACGCCAGAAGCGCGGCCGTCTGCTCGCTCGAAGGAATGAACAGCCGGATATCTCTCTCTTCCATGCGGCCTCTGTATGGCAGCAGCCCCTATGCCCCCGCAGCGGTATGCATCGGAGGCTCTCAGGTGACGACGATGCCGTTGCGGCGGTGGCTGGAGTGCACGTACCGCACCTCCTCGCCCTCGTCATCGCTGACGTCGCTGGAGCACGAGGAGCTGTCGTCGCCGTAGCCGCAGCGGGCGCCGCCGCAGTCGAGCTTGACGCGCTCGCCCTTGCGGGTGATGCCGTAGCGCTCGCAGGTGCAGGTGCTGCAGTCAGAGCTGGGCGTGCTGTAGCCTGAGAGCGACGAGCTGGGCGACGAGCTGTCGGAGCGGTACGACAGGGACGAGCCGGTGGACGAGACGGGCGAGGAGCCGAAGTTGGTGATGACGTCGTCGTCGTCGATGCCGGCGCTGCCGAAGCGCGCGGTGAGCTCCTCGAGCTGCTCGTTGTCGCAGTAGTCCGAGTCGAGGATGTGCTTGGTCGCGTTGGGGGACATGGGCTTGGGTGCCTGGATCTGGGACACGGACAGCGGGCGGCCCTTGGGGATGTCGACGGAGAGCGAGGCTCGGCTGCGCGAGGACCGGTGGTGCTCCCTGGAGGAGGAGTGGCGCGAGGAGGACGAGGACGAGCTCTTGCTGCTGGACTTGTGCGACGAGGACGAGGACGAGGACGAGGACGAGGACGAGGACGACTTGGACGAGGACTTGTGCGACGACGAGGACGACTTGTGAGAGGAAGACGAGTGCCTGTCAGAGGGCACGTCGAGAATGTTCAGCTCGCGGCCCGTGGTGGGCTCCGTGGTGGACGCGACGCTGGGGTTGTGGGCGACGTGGTAGCCATCGATGATGTAGTAGTACCAGTACCGCTGGCCGGCCTCGAGCGTCGCGTTCTGGAAGCGGAACGTGCCCTTCCACGACCCGGACTTGGAGGAAGACCTGTCCTTGGAGAGCGGCAGCTGGCCGACGTAGTTGTCCCAAGACCCGAGGAGGTGCACCGTCTTGACGCCGGACGAGACGCGGAGCGAGAAAGAGAGCTGGACTGTCGACATGTTGACTTGGAACAGTTCTTGATTATTATTGGTGGCTTGCGTGATTGGGGATGCTGATCGAAATTGGAAAGTCTTGAACGTGATTGTTTTCAGTTATTTTGAGCGTCGGCGAGCAAGTGAAATCCACAGGATTCTGTTATTAGGGGGAGGCTGATTAAAGCGAAGAGGCGATTGCGAAACAAAAAGGGCACAATGGTGAGTATCAGTATAGAAAAGATTGGTCTTGTCTCTTTGCAAGCTGGCCGGCAGCAAACGGTTGTGAAGACGGTGTCGTTCTGCGGAGGGCTTGCAGCAGTTTTCGAGAGACGAGAACAGTATTAGAAGTGAAAAGTAGAGGACCAGCTCCACGGATGCAACAGAACAAACAGAACAACGGGCACGGAGAACAACAGAAGGGGGATTCGAGGTTGACAGGGCTTGCTGGAGAGGAAAGGAAGAAGAAAGGGAGGAGGGGCGGGAAAGCGAGGTGTTGGACCCGTGTTATATGCGCCAGGACGCAACTCGTGGCCGTCCCGACGGCGCCGCACGGGAGTGGCCAGCCCTCCCACGTCCGCAGGAAACGCCAGCTGCAGAGGAACCGCAGACCAGCCACGCCGGGCTCCTGCACAAGGCAAGGCATCTCCAGCGCGCGGCCAATGGGCGCGGGATATCACATCCGCAGGACGCCCATGACGAGCGGAGAGGGGTCGACTTGCACTCGCGGCGGGGGCGCGGGCGCTTAGCCGCCAACACGCGCGTTAGCGGGCTGCACCTCGCCGTCCAGTAGCGACACCCGCCCCGGCACACCGAACGCCGCCGGCGTCTAGCCGTGCCGCCTGATTGGGCCGTGGCGGTGGGTGTTGCCGTCCCGCCAATGGCGCCGCTGCGTGCTCGCCGGTTCGTCTCTGGCTGCTGGGCGCTGCGTGCATGCATGGCTGTGCGTCAATGTGACGGTCATACGAGTCCTTTGCACGGACGGACTACTGGTGCAGTGCATATGCTGTGGTAGAGTGGGAAACCGGGCAGGCGAGCTGAGGTCCGCGTGGCCGCTTTACCCGCTCGATGCCGACGTCTTGCACAAGTCACCGCTTCGTAAATGTGCAAGTTGAAAGCGGCCGTGCGAAGAAGGCGGCGTCCTCAGGAGCCGGCGCTAGATCAATGTTGGAAAGAGACTGCACTCGATGACTTGGTGGGGAGATGGAGCAGAACCCAGACTTGATGAAATGAGTCGTCATTTATGCCACAGCTAGCTTGAAGCCTGCCGCGGCTGAACAAAGATGCATGTTTTGCCATGTCGCTGGAGACCCGCACCGCCCCAATCGCAGCCCCGTGGACTGCAACAACAAATCCAAGACTCCTCGATAACTCAGTGCCCATGCGAGACGCCAAAAAGCCTGCAAAACCAATATTATGACGTGTCCGGGTGGTACGCCCACGGGCGAGCTCGCCTTCTCCGTCAGCATGCGAATGACGGCATCGGGCTTGGGCACGAAAGCGTATCCAGCGGAGGCATGAGTGGTAGCCGTTCTCCTCTTGTTGCCCAAATTGATGAAATAATGCTTTCGGTCCGGCGTTCGACGTGGCTTCGTCCAGCTCGTAGATCGAGAGCGCGGCGCGATAGAGAAATTGACCCCTTCTCGGCATACCACGGCCGGCAGACGCTCTCCCCAATCGCCATCGCAGATGCCCGTCACCTCCGCATTCTGCACCCATCACCGAGTGCGCAAGCCGTCGAGTTATTCGCCCATCTGGGTATCCCCATTCTCGATCCCGTCGATGCCCCGAATCCACAACACGTTGTTGCACCTGGCCTCCCGTCAGCAATTACGGGCGCGCACGACAGCCACTCTCATGGAGGGCGAGGAGCAGCGGGCAACTCACCGGATCAGCACCTGCCCCAGCTGGCCCGTCTCCTTGTTGCTGATGAACTCTTTTGTGCCTGCAAGCTGTAGGTTCATGTAGCTGTCGATGGCCTTGAGCACGCCCTGGTACTCCGTCTGGCCCCACTTCAAGCGCACCGAGACGGGCTTGTCGACGAGGCTCTGCAGCATCGGCCGCGGGTTGACGGGTACGAAGCTCATCTTGGTGCTTTCTTCGTCGTGGTTCGCGGTGCGGATGGGTTGGGAGAGGATGCGTTTTGGGGACGAGGCTGAAAGTTTCGCGATCCTACTGGGGCCCCACAATGGAAGCTCTTGCTGGACGGCTGACTCAGCTGGCACTAGACGGCAACAGACTGAAGGCATGCACAGGTGTGCAATGTGCACACGGAGTATGTCACGGCGCGTTCAATGGGTGCAGGGCAGGGCGCTGCAATTGTTTGCGATTGATAGAGATCAACAAGCTAAGGAGGGAAAAAGAGAGCGTTGCCGCGGTGCGGTCACAGGAGGGTGAGGACCCTTTTAGGACAGTCATATCAGGTGACCCGTCATGTGACCAGTCATGGCCGCCGTCGCAGAGAACTCGAATGTGCATAAAACTGCCGACTCCAAGTTAAAGCAGCGATGAGACTGGTCCCATCTCCTCCTTGCTGCAGCGTGCAGGCAGGTGAGCGACTTTGTCAGTGGCCGCAACTGTGAGGCCTACAGCGCCTCCATACCCGCGGCTCCCATCTCTGCTTCAAGCCTTGAGGATCTAGCTCGATAACTCAACAGAATGACTGCTCTCAGTGCTCCCCCTCGAGTCGTCTCTATGGATTAACCCTCGCATTTCGAGTCTGCCATCACGCTCAACAGCCTTCAAGTCCACGTGGATGCTCCCGCCGTGACCTGCGGCCCGTCCGCGCGACCGCCGAGCTGATGCCGCTGACCTACCACCACCCTCGTCCGCCATGCGCTATTATCTGTCGAGCTCACCACCCACATCTTCCCTGCACGTAGCGTGAACCTCGCTGCGTGTATGACGCCAGGCCCTTAGCCTCGGCGGGTATGCGAAGGCGGTCATACGGTAGCATCCTCGATCATGGATGTCTTCTCCGTACTGCGATTTGGCGGGCGCTCGGGAGCTGAATAGCCCTCTATCCTCGGAGGGGGAGGTTGCATCCGTTGAGGGCCACATGATTTTTGACCGAGCTGAGTTCATGCGCACAGAAGAGTCGGTCTAGCCTCCAGGACGGCGGCTCTGGCGGCTCTCGGCAGTTGTCTCAGTCCAGGGCGCCGCTTCGAACACATCATGCTGTCGGGATAGATTGCGTTTCCCAGTACACAGAGCACAGGCATGGCACACCATGTATTCCAGATGCAGGGTGTCCTCGATCTGATCCATGATCTGCCAGACTTCCAGTTGGCCTGGAGGAATGCTCACGAGTGACCAGACCATCACAAACCTTGATTCCTCAAAATGAAGCCTTCACAGCGGTTGTACGACTAGTCTGGACTTATCCTGAGACGTTGATGACCTTGACGACTCAATTATAGTCAATCCTGGAATCTTTATCATCCAGGCTCTCTTCTAACTTGAAGTGCAATGGATGCTGTCACGTGAGCACCCGTCGCGTCCCGCCAGCTCTGACCGACGCGTCTCATCGTGAAATGACGGCCATTTCTGGCTGCATCTGGGGACGCTACGCAGGCAGCAGCAGTGGGTCTTGGCTGTTTTCCTGCGAACGAAGAGACGTTGATTAGAAATCGGCTTCCGACACCAGAATATATATGCTCGTGGAGGGTGGTGCCAGCTAAGAGCAACACCCACGAACGTCGACTTGAAACATCAGCCCAGAGTGACCGACGCGCAAACATCACAATGAGCTCCGCCGACCTCGCCGTCGACGATGCCCTCATCGCCAAGGTGACCGACTACGTCAGGGCCTACATGGCCAACTACGACGGCTCCCACGACTTCAACCACATCCAGCGCGTCCTCCGCCTCGCGCTACACATCCAGGCCCGCACGCCGCACACCTCGCGCCCCCTCGTCACCCTCTGCGCGCTGCTGCACGACGTGGGCGACAAGAAGTACCTGCGGCCCGGCGAGGACGCCTCGCGGCTCGTACACGCCGTGTTGCGGTCCCTCGGCGCGGACGACGCGCTCGCCGAGACCGTGCAGGCCGTCTGCCTCGGCGTCAGCTACTCGGGCGAGGTCGCGGACCCGGCGCGCGTGGCGGCGCTCGTGGCGGCGCACCCGGAGCTCGCCGTCGTGCAGGACGCAGACCGGCTGGACGCGCTCGGCGCCGTGGGCGTCGGCCGGGCGTTCGCGTTTGGCGGCGCAAAGGGCCGCGGGCTGGACGACACGGCGGACCACTTCGAGGAGAAGCTCGTGCGGCTCGAGGGCATGATGAAGACGGAGACGGGGCGCGCGCTGGCGAGGGTGCGCACGGAGAGGATCAGGACGATGCAGGCGTGGTGGCGGGAGGAGACGGAGGGCGTTGGCCTGGATGTCTGACGACGGCCGCCGCCTCCTCCTCGTGACGCTGGTCCCAGGCGCTGGACTCTGGAGTGGCAGACAATAGGCTGGAGTGGCAGACAATAGGCGCGATTCAGGCATTGAGAGCCAACGACGCCCGCCAAGTTGTACGAGTCAACCGCCAGGCGCCACGATGTTCCCCCTTTTGGCTTGGACCCTGAATCTCAGCGACCCCGCGAAAACAGAGTGGACCCCTCCTGTCAGCCATCGGCTTAGAACTCACGTCAGGCCAGGCCCAAAAGGCAAAGAATGCGAGCCAAAGGGCGCCTCCAGGAGCGATCGGCTGTCGGCTGTCGGCTGTCAGGGCGCAGCGTTGGAAGGGGGCACTTGTGGCTGTGTGAACTCCGGAGGTGACTCGTGAGCACCGAGAACCTTGACGGGTCAGCACGGCTTTGGCGCCGAACAGGTGATGCGATCAAATACACCCTGCCGCTCTTTTACTGCATATCCCATTTGTCACCGTTTTAGCAGTTGCAAGTCCTCACTCACGCCTTCCGTCGATCAACACTCAGCTCACCAGCATCGTGACATCTTCACCGTGGAGCACACCGCGAACCAACGGGTTCACGATGGACGCCCTGCCCGCCGAGCTCCTCCACGAGATCACCTCTCACCTCACCCCCTCGAGCCGCAAAAACGCCCGTCTCGCGTCCAGGCGGTTCAACGCCATCCTCGCCGAGCGGCCGTTCAGCATCCTCCCGTCCTTCATCGACCCGGCCGTCGCGCTCGCGACGCTCGAGTCCACCGTGGCCGACCTCTCGCTGCGGCCGCACTCCATCTGGTCGCCGCACTGCTCCGTCCCCGCCGATCTCCCTGTGCCGCAGAGCTTCCTGCTGGCCATGCACGTCGCGCTCAAGGGTCAGTCGTGGCGGCCCCGTGCGCTGGTGTGGGACTCGGAGAGCAGCAGCGAGGAGGAGTCCATCGACGGGTACGATACCGAGGGGGCCGAAGGGCAAATCACCGTTGAAAGCTTGCGCACACGGCTGGGCAGAAAGGATATCACGGAGGAAGCCCTGCGGCAGGCCATGTTCCGGTACGCCCTGTACCTCAGCTACATCTACGACGGGACGGGCGAGGCGCCGCAGCTGTGGGTGTTTAACACGGAGCTATGGACGGGAAAGGCATGACTGCTTGTCTTGACTAGGCGTATGATGTTAAAAGAAGGGTTATCATTGATCCCTCATGTATTATACTTTTCAGTCATGGTTGCAGGCAGCCTGGTATTATACGACAACGTGGCCGTGTACAGATCCCCAATGCATTCAGTTTATTCAAGACATTGGCGCGTTTCGTGGAACTCATCGTCCCCAATGCGCTCATGTCCCCATTCTCCTTCTTCGCCGTGGTAGGTATTCGAGTACCCAGTGCTGGCGTCTATCTAGATGAAGTAGGCGGCGACGAAGCCGGCCGCAGCTAGGACAGCGGCGGCGCGATTCTTCGCAGCAGCTGCCGAGGGGACCGTCGTCTGCTTGGAGGTGGTGCCAGACGGCGGCGGCTTGCCCGTGCCCGTCGGCTTGCCGCTGGTCCAGGTGCCCGACTTGCCGCTGGTGACAGTGGGCGAGTGGCCGGAGGGCGAGCTGGTGCTGGGCGGGCTGGTGTTGGTCTTGGTGACGGTGCCGTTGGTGATGGGCGTGCGGATGGTGTTGGTGACGATGGTGGCGGGCAGGCTTGCCGTGCCGAGGCTCGTGCCCTCGGGGATGCTTATGCGGCCGGTCTCGGTGACGCTGTCGGCATGCGCTGGGCCGGCTGCGCTGGCCGTGACGGCGGCGAGGGCGGCGACGAGGATGGACGCGGTCTTCATGTTGGGCGGTTGCTTACGGATGAACGTAGGTATGCTAGCGAGTGGCTGTTGGTTGTGCTTCGTACCGTATTTATATTCCGATGGAGTGTACGAAATAGAAGGAAAGATGACACTTGGGCAGGAGGAAGATGTTGTGTGTAGGTACGAAGTAGAAGTGTGGTATTAGTGGCAAGATGATGCATCTCAAGATGCCAGGCCAGCAACCCTCCGCCTCTTATAGCACCCAGGAACAAACCTGGATGCCCGCCACTCCGCCTCCCCAGCCCGCATGGCCAGCCCTCGGGGCTGAAAAAACTGCCGTGAGGTGTCACAGTCAGGACACACATTTCCGGGCGAGGTTGGTGGCCCTCCGTCAACATCGACAGCGAGAAGAGGGCGGCCACGCAACAAGGGACGGCTGGCAGCATGGGAACGATCAACGAGCCACTCAGGTGCTGTGGCGCGCTGCAGGGAGCCGTGCGGATACGAGCAAGGTACGAAGTAGCTTATTTGGGGAACTGATTGACGACGCTTTTGTGGCGAGGACTGGCTACCTACCTACATACCTAAGCTGGTTCAGGCAGGATGGGGGCTTTGGCGAGGCCGCGCGGAGGGGAGGTCGGGTGGCTGCGACCGCGCCATGGCGTCATACAGGGCCGTTTGACGATCTGCAAGACGAAAAGGGAAGCCCAGGTCGCGGTTCTCGTCCCCGTCCCCATAGCAGTCGGATGTCGTAGTATCCAGAGCTTGTTTGGTGGACAGAGCACTCCGCATCTCGCTAATCACTGATGGCCCGCTGCCCCGGATGCCCAAGAGGGCCTAGGCCAGACGCCGTTTCTTGCATGCTTCCCCGGACTCCGCCGCGGCAGTTATTGATGCTTCAGTGACCAAGTGAACGGCTCAGTAAACGACTGTCGTTATCAGCGAAAGTGCAGTCGGCGCTTCCAATTTCCGGCGGCGAGCCAACGATGTCGATCTCGCGGAGCAGCCTCTTGTCCTTGTCTGGGTCAGATCGTCTGCTGGCTGAGACGATGCTGGCAGCGATGTCATCATGGCTAGTATAGTGGCCGTCTCCGCATTCATCATCGCCGGGCCGCCGGGCCGCACCGTTTACGAGTCGCGTACGAAGTATGTTCCTCTTCGCCGTCAACGCGTAGAGAATACCAGCCCGCCGCGGTTACATTGGCTTGCGAAGGCTAGCGCGTACGGCTCACATATCTGATTGAGGCCATTAAATAAGGGTCCCACGCACACGTACTTCGAAATACTAGAGGCTAAAAGAGTCTGAGCCTACGGACAATATATTATCGCTGGCACTCCTACGAAATATATATTCAAGTAAATGGACCGAACACGTACTAAAGGTCCTTCCCGTCCAACAGTTACAGACAGGGCACGGACAAACGATAACGCCGATCTGTTATGTGTGCATTTTGCCAATCCAGCGCCACGCCCAGATCTCCACGCTCTCAACCACCTTCCTACTTCCTTCTGCCCCATTCCTCCTGCCCCCCCAATCCGCATTCTTGTGGCCTCCCTAGGATATCTTACCCCACTTGTGGGAGTTCGTTGCGCCTGTAGGTCGACCAACCATCTCATTGCAGCGGTCATCGCGCTTCTCCGTGCTGCCGAATTAATGACTACTCCATCGGAGCATGATTGTGACATATTGCTCGACATCTCTTGGGCAGCTCTATGGACCATCTGAAAAAGTCAATTCGAGATGCTGAAGAGTTCTACCCCTCGTTCTCCCATCCATAAGATGGTGACAATAATTCTGAACAAACCCTTCAGCGCGCACCTACCATGCCTCAGGTCAACTACGATCTGGATAGGTCTATTGCCTCATTCTTTTTGAGCTCAGAAGCAATCGCGACGAGGGAGAAATGCGACGAATTTGCCAGACGTGAATTTGGGGGGCCAGTCCATCCTGTTCCGCTTCAGGGTATGGCCTGCTATACGGTGATTGCAGGACCTGACAAGATCGTCCAGTTTCGAGAGCAGAGCAACTTGTTGAATGAGGGAATGCTGGCGCTGGCAGAAGCGGCTCGTCCAGCTGTCGTCGCTGGCTGTACCTTTCATGGGCTTATCGGTGGATCGCCGTCAGATCCTGAAGCGAAATCGGCACTTGCTATATACTTCATGGGCTATCTGCTAGGAAGAAATTATGTCTACATACGCGGCTCTTTGGCAGCAGACTTGCCACTCCAGCTCGCTACCGTGAAAAGTCTGGCGAGATTTGTTGATGCCATCTACATATTCGCCTCGGGTGGCTGGCATGAAAACAGGTTCTTCGCGCAGTCTTGGTTGGCTAGGTGGAAAGCCAACGGATCCGGCCCAAGTTACCACTGTCTGTTAGAGAATGCGTCGCCATGTTCCGCTACCTCTCTAACAATCTCCCCCCTCGCTTTAAGTCCCATGTCACCCAAATTCAAGGCATTCTTCCGATGCTCCGTTCGGGGGAGCATCCGGTGGTCCTCACCCATGGCGACCTCAACGAGATGAACATCTTGGTCGTCACGCAAGCGGCAAAATCACGGGAGGTGTTGACTGGGCTGAGGCGAGCTTCCAGCCGTTCGGCTTCGCGCTTTACGCGCTGGATAATGCTCTCGGCAGTATGGGCCCTGACGGATGGGAGTACTTTGACATCGCCGACTATCTGAGGAACGACTTGTGAAGCAACTTGAGCAGGCTGGTCAGGGGACTGGCCGAGTCTAGGATGGAGTCTATTCAGCTAGCGAGAGTGACTAGATTGCTCATCCGGTACAGCACCGCCTACGATAGGGGATTCGGGGAAATGGTAGGGGTGCGATATCCGTCGGATGCTAAATATTGTAGCTGCCGAATCCCTAGGCCTTGCGTGCCTAGGTCGGGCTGAGATTGGTGTGCTGCTATATTTGACTGAAGCGCCCAATATGGGCGCTCGAATCGGGATGTTTGGCATCGAGGGCCACGACGCCACAAGAGAAGCGGCGATAGAGACTGGGCCAACTAGCAAGGCAAAAATGCGCGAATATATGCGTCATGGGGTGTCTAACTGGAGAACGTCCGTAACCTTCCCTAAAGCTAGCGGCAACATCTTACTCACATTTCGCAAAAGACTCATGTCACTGTTCTACCGTCAGCCAGAGATGCATCGTCCAAAACCTCCACCGTCAGCCACCAGTTGAACCAGCCGTGTTGCTGAGCTACAACATAAGGCCAATCCACCGCCAAAATACATAGGGACGACATTCCCATATCTCTTCAATTCAGGCATCGTGCACGAAGCCGTTCTGGTATATCATGGTGACGGGAAACAAGCCTGGAGTTCACTAGGCTCTCTGCTGTTTGCCGAGCTCAAATCCCGTGAACTCCCGAATTTGAGCAATAATCTTCCCTCCTAACTCCTGCAGAACCACCGCAGCCCGCACCACTTACAAATTATGCATTTAAGTCTTCGAAACCATGGATGCAACTGTGCCTTGCAGCCAGCCATCGTTCAGCTAACACGCTACTTCTAGCCTGTGGCTCCATGCGGCCACCCGTCATTGAATGAAGCTCATATATTACAAGGTGCCTCTCGGAATACAACATCTTTCTGGCTAAGGAACCTCGTGGTATATTATAACGCTGCAAGGTACAAAGTTGGAGCCTTCGTACGGACCACACTGGAAGTTATCTGCTCCTCTCATTGATAAGCGGCAACCCCACTAGCTGCCCCCTGCAGTCGGTTCAGCAACCCCACATGGCCCACAACGCCACAAGCCCGCCCACAGAACCTCGATATCACGACGAGGCAAAGACCACAAAAAGTGGTAAATATTTACCAAATAATTCCCAAAAAAAAAATAAAACATACAACAGCCGGTGTTCGCTGGTCGTCACCGACCCAACTACTAATCTGCCGCTTGCAGGCTTGTCTCTCGGAGAGCGGACGGGATCCAGAATTGTTCCTACAGCTATGGTCGTATGTGCTAGACTACTGGTGCAGATCGACTTAAGGAACAAGACGCAGGAGCTTAAGTCGCAAACGTAGAAAGAGCAACACAATCCGTATCTCCCTATCTGACTAAACTGCCAAAGTTTGCCTCTCTTTTCTCCCCGTTTGCTCCCTTGTCTCCGTGCCGGGTCGAGTATTGCTAGAAGACGATGGCACCGGCTCAGCTCACTTACACGGCGATTTGAACCACGAGCCTTAGCATGAAGTCCGTTGCACTCGGCGCAACATAACAGAGCTGGTATACAGAGCTCATGAAGTCTACTCACATGACGAGCTCAAAGTCAAACACGAGTTGCCGCCCTCTGCTGAGTCGGCTCTCAAAATGGGGTTGCTGAAGGGCTCCAGCGGCTCCCTACGGGCGGCGTCTTGGATCGCCTGAATAGGGCACATTGGCCTCCATGCTTTCCCTCTATCTTCATCTAGCATACGCCGCCATTGCTCCAGCCGATCAGTTCCTGTCACTCGCGTGAGGCGTTGGTGTGCTTGCCGAGTTACATAATCATCGACTGTGAGGTGCAATAGGGCGTTGAACTTGAGGTTGAGCCGCTGCGCTGTTGGTTGCGCAGCTGCACTATAAATGCAACCCGCTCCTCCGCCAACTGCGCCGTAGAACCAACTCTGACTTGCACAATCCCTCAATTCATATTGTTCCAAGGACTGGCAGGTCTCATTCGCCCGAAAGCTCTGCACTCAGCACCCGCCCAGCGAAAATGGCACCTTGGAGGATCGAGGGGTGCACCATCGACGATGCCGTCCCCCTGGGGCGCAATAACGGGGCAGCCTTCTGGGAACAGCCGATGTGGAAGATGATGTGGCCCGAGGACAAGACACGAGAATACATGATCGAACAGCTCACGAAGCGCATCCCGATGCGACTGCTTCGCGACCGCGACACCATGCGCCATCAGAAGGTCGTGGACGCGGAGACAGGGGCGCTCATCGGCTACGCCCGCTGGGTGCTCCCTGATGGCAGCAAGGTCGCCCCGGAAACAGGCGCACCACAGTGGCCGGATGCGCAGGTGCCGGACGTCAGCGCAGATCAGCGGAAGGCATTCGAGGACCTCGAGGACTCGTCGTGGTGGGAGCCGAGAGAGGACATGGGCGAGCTGGATAGCAAGAACGAAGCGATTCAGGATCGCATCCTGGCAGAGAGGCCATATATCAGTGAGCCTTCCGCCGGTTCCTTGGAGAACCACCAGCTAAGCCTGAACCAACAGAGCTCGACTACTTGGCCGTCCACCCCGAGAACAAGGGCAGGGGAATCGCAACAGCACTCGTGGAGAGCGGCATGCGCGAGGCCGAGAAGCTGGGGATCCCCATCTTCATCTTCGCCTTCAAGTCCGCACGGGGCATCTACTTGAAGCTGGGGTTCACGGAAGTTGACCGTCTCGTCCAGGACGACTCCGCGTTTGGCGGCGACGGCGACTACGGGGTGTATTTCATGGTATACGAGATTGCCCCGGTTGCCACACGGTAGAAGACGCCGGCCAACAGCAGCATCGCTAATGCATGAATGTTTTTTGTGATGTTGGCTGCCTGTGAGCATGTTGGGCCGCGTAATGGATTTTGTATTGGTTGGTGGATGATCTGCTCCGTTGCGAGTGATGGGTCGCCTCTGACTTGGCAACGACAGCTGCGCCGCACCCTATCCGCGGCGAGATGAAACTATGCCAGGATGACAAAGTACTTTGCTGAGAAATACAGGCGCCTCCTGCTGAATCGGGTGAGATTTACTCGTACAAAGCAACCGATATGCCGGGTTCTGTGCTGCCTGGAAGACGGAACGGGTGGGGGCTGGCACCGAAATGAAGACTCCGATTTAGTACGGCGTGCCACAGGAGGTCATCCGACAATGTCATCGGACGCATCAATTGGCCCTCCAGAGAACGTGCGAGAACCCCCAGGTTTCGCTAGTGCGGAGTTGCCATTCCCCCTCCCGTTCGAGAGGAGCCTTGTGTCCGAAGTGTTCTACTCAAACGGTCCTGGGTGTTTGCGAGTTTGTCAACATACCCCCTCGACTCCCTGTTCCCATTCCCACCATTCACCCTACTTCTGCGCATTTCTGTGTATATTCGGCAACAGTGTAAGCTAGTATTGAATATCTCCAAACATGAGCGTGGGTCGAAGGAACGAGCAGATTATGGACCTCTGTACTCGGACTCGCCATACCGAAGAGCTTCGAGTCCCTTTGCAATGAGAGCCAAACGAGTCCTTGCTGCATGGCTTTCTCAAGTCCCCTACACGTTCAAAGTCGTGGGCGAAGCTTAGATTCACCACTCTTTCAATGATCACGCTTCGGAGGAGCTAGCTACCAATGGCGCCAATTCGCGTCTAGAGGGGCGCGAGACTGGGTAATGGAGTTCTTTTCCGTACTAGAACAGATAAGATCTAGCTTTACCTGTATGCGATATATTTAAGCTCTTGAATCTATGCTTTGGCAGTGACTACGCCGTACTGGTGCAGAGCGGCAAGGTGGACGGATGTCGCCGCGATGCCGGCTGTCGTCGAAGAATGTGGAGATGGAGAGAGATCCCTGAATGTTCTGGGCCCAACATGACCACCACTTGGAATTAATACAAAGCTATTGGTAGGTCGCATGAGGGCTCCAATATGAATTGCTGTTTGTAGCCGTAGGCGTCCGCTGGCTGCAGACAACAGCAGACATCTTGTTGCGCGAGCAAGTTGGTCTTGGCCAAGACCTCGTATCCGAGCGGTGGAGTAGGTTCGATGCGACGTCGTGGGCCTTTCGAGCAACTGAGACTGCAGTATGGTACTCTGAAGCCGCTAGGCATTTAGAGATGGGGGGTGCGTGCGTTCGCTTTGTCTAGAAGATGAGCCCCAAGAGCAAATCGAATCAAATACTACGAGTAAGTTGGCGGGTGGCAATGGTTGGCTCTGGCACCGATAAGGCAGGCACCTTGCCCAGCTAAGTAGGTGGTCTTCGGAGACCTATAAGACCAGAGACCAACCATCTCGAAATGGAAAAGAAAGATGGACAAGCATATAATTGAATGAATTTACTATCGAGAATTCAAGGAAGGAGTAGAGGGCCAGGCCCAATTAGGCGGCACCGCCACCCACAAGAGGAGGAGGACGATGCAAGGAGAACTCGATGTAAGGAGAGCTCGATGCAAGACTCAAGAGTCTAGTCTGCACCTGTACGGATTACTTGCTATCACATCGACTTCTGCCAAGCATCGCAAATCGGCACTCGGCATCTGATTCGCTTTGACAGGGCCGTGTCCGAGGGAGGGGACCAGCCGGCCTCGTGCCCTTCGACTCCTGGCAACGTGACTGGTCTGCAGCGCCATGCACTGAAAAGGAGGGGGCAGAGGATGTAATTGAGGGGGCCGGGATGCATGCCGCCGGGCGTGGTAACGTGCCTTGGCCGCTGCCGCCTCCATCTGGCTTCATCAGTCGCATCCGGCTCTGGCCTGGGGCTTTTAAAGTTGACACATGTGCATCTTGGTGGCGCTCACAAGCATGCGTTGCCTGCGCCGCCCGGTCTGCGTCTTGGTGTTAGTCCAACGCCTACGAGTACAGATGTGGTTTGAAACGGCGCAAAGACGGCCTATCAGTTGCATGTATTCGTGGCCGCGTATTTTAAAACGCTCTCCAACAGTCCGTATACAGTCCGTGTATCGCTGGCATGCACAGAGGTGTTGATAAGTTGGGGGTGGGAACTAAGAGGTGTCTTCCATGATACCATCCACATATGCTTAGTCTGTTACTCGTACTTCGTAGTCCGTAGTGCCAAGTCCGTAGGACACTCCTGCTCCGTCCACCGCTATGACGCGCACACTGCTAAGTTACAGTGGGTGTACTCCGTACGAGGTGGCTTCCTTTGTCATGAGTCGTGACAGCGTTTGCAATCCGCCGCCCTCCGTGTTGGTCCTTTGACGCCTCACGACTCTGTACCCACTTGACACGCTCGATTTGGCTTTCAATCCAATACGCTTCGCTGCCCGTCCCGTCCCATGTTGGTGTGAACCTTCTTGTGGGTGTTCCTTGCTAGACTTGCATCGTCCGCGGCACGGCCGAGGCCCGCTCCGACGTTCCCTTCGCTACTTCGTAGTCCGTAGTCCGTAGTCCGTACCTGTAGGTTCCTCCCTCCCTGGTTCCTTCCCTTCCTTACTGACCAGTGACAGTTGCGCCAGTCCCCCAATCACGACAGGCGGGACCAGGAAAGAACGAGCAACCCTGCGCCTTCCCCCCAGGCTGGCAACCTTGGCCTTGCTTCTTCGCTGCTTCTTCCCAGCCCTCACCTCCACTGCAGACCTGCGAACCCGCGAACCACCCGACGCCCTCGACATTTGATCGCGCAAGACCCGGAGCGCTGCCTCGCTGGCCGCTGCCTGTCACGTCACAGCGCTGTACCGTGCTGCCTGCCTTGGCTGCCCTCTTGCACCCGTGCAGCATCCCATATCCGTCGCCCTCCGGCCCCTCGCGGCTCTTCTCCACGTTCCGTCTCACTGGCTCGCGCTCCCATCACCAACTTGCCCAGACGGTGCCACCACGATTAAAAGCAAACTTGCTTGCCCGGATGTTTTGGATGCCCGTTTAACCCTGTCGCACTCAAGCGCCGCCTCGTCTGCAGCTTCTTCTGCCCTCCATCGACGACTGCGTTATATCTCGACGTCCTCCAATTGAATGGAGCCGCCGACCCCGAGTCCTTGTCCAGCATGCACAGGATCCCCTGTTTCAAGCGCGCCGCCACCAAATAACCCACGACACGCCCAGCTTCACGCTCACACTCACGCCCAGCCTCTCCTCCTTGGGCATGTTTGCAACCACTGCCGTCGTTTCTGCCCCCACGATGATGGCACCTCCACCTGAATACGGTCTTGGCCAGGTCAGCACAGGCCTCGCAACGCAGCGTCAGTTCAAGAGGCACAAGATCCTGCCTCGGCCGCGGAACGACCGAGGACTCGACGATACTCAGCCCATCCCGACCAAGTACGATCTGTTCATCGACACATCACCTTCTGGAAACCCTTCCGGCTCCCAGCCCTCGAGCCCTCGGACCCTCAAGCACGAGTCGAGGAGAATAGGTACAGGCCCAGACCTACCTCCGACTCCGCCAAGCCACTCCAGAAATTCTTCAAGCAGTCATTCTGCACTGCCCTCGAGCCCAACGATTGCCGACAGCGGCTTACAAACCCCCCGACACGCAATCCGGCGACCGATCGCGACTCCCCCCGATCAGCGAAGCCCCCCGACTCCTGACGTGACGCCGCCAGGGCCCGCGACTCGCCCACGGGCTCTGCGCCCGTCAGCCTTAGATCGAGGCCATTTGAGAACCACAGTGACCGATTCCCGCACCGAGTCCTTCAAAACCGCAAGAGAAGAACCATTGTCGTCCGAAGACGAAGGCGGCAAGTCTGCTGTGCGACCGACTGTGGGTTCAGCGACGACCTCTCAGACGACGGTTCTTCAGATCCCCAACGCCAAGGGCAGCCGAACCATCCAGCCTCGAGCTCTAGATCTGGCCCTGGAGCGGCTAAGGATTGCGCCGACAGACACTTACACCCCA
This sequence comes from Tolypocladium tundrense, assembly GCA_024340025.1. Classification (NCBI taxonomy): domain Eukaryota; kingdom Fungi; phylum Ascomycota; class Sordariomycetes; order Hypocreales; family Ophiocordycipitaceae; genus Tolypocladium; species Tolypocladium tundrense. The sequence goes on from JALHBX010000083.1 coordinate 36,788, forward strand.
CGCACTCAAGGGGAGTTCGGCAAGTTCGACGGAGACTGGGGCTTGCCAAGTGACGTTGAGCAAGAATGGGATAAGAACTTCGACAGGGTCGTTACAATAAGGAAGAAGCGCGCAGTTCCCACCGGCCCGGAACCCCCTCAGCAGAACGTGCACAACGGAATCATCCAGGACAACATGGTCACTCCAACGAATGCGACCAGGGCTGTCCGCCAAATGTCTCTCCGTGAAGTCGCTGCGCCGAACTCGCCTCCTAAGCGCACTCCTGATCGAAGACGTGGACCTTCTGGCCCCTCAAAGTCGGAGCCTTCGGTCCATGTGGACACTCGAGGGTCGTCAGGGCAATATACGAAGTCCAACCCGTCTATAGTTATCGAAGCTATTCTGGTAGACGCGCTTCCTCAAAGGCAAAGAACCCTCAGGCATGTACGGAAACAGAGGACCTTGCGAGAGCCTAGTCCCAGCCAGCCAGTGTCAACCGTGACGGGCGCGGGCCTGAACCAGTTCACCAAGCTGCTGCCCCCCGCCAAGCAGCGGCCTGAAATTAGCCACCGGCATGACAGCTTTGCATCAAACACGGCCATTAACTCCATATCCAGCGGGCGGGCAAGACGTGAAGTGTGGAAGAATGGCGGCATCCCTGTTATTGTCGTCCCGGACCGAAGGTCTTCGAGCAAAGCTAAATCCAGCAAGGAGCCTTCACTTCGATCAACCTCTAGTAGACGGTCGAAGAGGACTTCGAGCGTTGGATCTACTCCTAGAGACATGTCTCCTAGCAAGGAAGTTGCGCCTGCGTTCGAGTGCCGCCGAGGCCGAAGCCGAGCTCCGTCGGAATCAGAGCCCCTAGAACAAAGGACGATTGACTTTCCGCCTACCATTCCAGCACGGACATCATCCCTCTCGGCTCCCACCAGTCGCAATGCTTCTCGAGCTGCCTCTTTGACTGCAGAGAGCCTCAGAGCCTTGAATAATTTGCAATATGCACCCGTCCGCCCTCCGGAACCAGCGACGACACGCGCCCCTGAGCTTGAACCCAGCCTTATGCCCGAGATGGCCATTCAATCCCCTATTTCCATTTCTAGCCGCTTTGAAAGGGAGGAGACTCACGATTTTCTCAGCCTGGGCCGGCATGATGACGCTGCCTCGTCGAGAAGATATTCATCCAGAAACACGCCATTTTCCATTGCCTCGTTTGAGACCACTGGTACGGCGCCAGAGCTTTCTGAAGCCTTGGCCGTTCACATGTATCCCCACCAGAACTCCTCAGTTCTCGTGGTCAATCATTCAGCGAAACCATCAGAATCATCCGACACGTCCAGCAAGGAGGCAGAAGCCAAAGAATCATTCGGGCCACCGAAGATCACTACGATGAACCCCGACGGGAGACCTGTGACGCCACCTCAGCAGCATGGGTATTCTAATGATGTTGAATCACCCCTCCGAAACCCTCGACCACCTCCGCAGCCACCGACAAACCCGCCGGCGATCAACTTCATCCCAGCCACCCCCTCTGGCGTGACTCCAGCCGACGAAAAGCTCGTACAGCTAGGAAATTACTATGAGGCGACTGGGGAAAAGCCCCCACGCCGTCCTTCCATCGTGAGAAGGGCACTTAGTCGACGCCGCCATTCCATTGACTACCCGCCGACGGCGTCGAAGTCCCGTGGTTTTCTGACGAGGACCTTCTCTCTGTCACGAAACGTGCGCTATAACTCTGCGGCGGCCACGGGGAAAGGGTTTAACCCGGACAAGGACCCAGCTTACCCTCAGAAAGAGGACACGCCAGCCGACCAGGACAAACTCCACCCTTTTTGGCGCCCGCAGTGGTCTGACGATGAGAGATTCGAGTGTGATGGCAACTGTAGCCACAGCGATCATGACACCGAAGACGAGGTTTACAGGTACCCGCCTGTAGATAATCGACCACGCATGCCCAAGAGGAGCCTTAGTGCAAGGATGAAGCGAACCTTTGCCATCATGCCCATCCGCGACGACGAATACTATCCCGCCGATAACATGCACGGGCCGGAGCGGCGCACCATCAGGCGGACTCCTAGTGGGAATCTGAGGGTGATGCGCCGGCGAGCCAGCGCCGAGTCGTTCAGGAAGCGCGAGAGTATGCGACAAGGACCATCGGCTGCATCGGACGAAGGCATGCAACGAAGCTTTTGGCGCGGCCATAGCCTGCGACGACGATCGAGCAAGGAGAAGGTGCGGCGCTCATCGATTAGTAGCCGACTGGAAGGCATACAAGACCTGCCGCGGAGGCTGAGCGAAAGGCGACGAGAGAAGCGGACGCAGGAGCTCCGCCAGATGATTAGTGGCCCGACGGAGGTTCGCGACGGAGTTGAGGAAGTGATAAAGCCCATGAGTGCAAGAAACCGGCAATACGACAGCAGCGCATTCATTTGACGCGCAACCAGACCTTACGTTCCGGGCCTCTTGATATTTCAGAAACGGTACGACAGAAATGGAACATGCGAACTACTTCGAGTTTCACGACCGCCGGGGGCGGAAGGAACAGGGACGGGGAAAGGGACATGAAACGATAACGAAATGACAGTCACGACCGCGACGACGAGACGGGTTTGAACGATTACGCTTACTTTATGACGGCCTCTTATGTGATGTGAGATTTCTGGGCGTGGGTAGCTGTGGCATCTGGGCGTTTTATAGAGGACATGAGCTGCGGCAGATTTGTTTTGCCTCAGTCTTGCTAGGACGCGGCGTTCATGCGCTTGCACAGTTTGCTCAGCATGAGTGAGAGTGGCGGAAGGCCACATGTGCTTTGTGTATTATATAGATGCTTGCGAGTTGTAACCTCAAGTTGAGTTGCTCCTTTGCCACGCGCATGGTTTCGAACATGTCTGTTCATGGTTGGGGAGAAGACGCCAGAAGATGTGCATGCACATGCTTCATGTTCCATTGTGCGAGTATATGTACTCAGTAGAAAGCCGAGCAATCTAGGTGAACTAGCTTTCTCAATTCCGTTCCCCATATCCCTACCGTCAAACCAGTTTTCCGACCTGAACGCCGCTTTCGCCTCCAAATGCTGCCGTTAAAAACAAGAGAGCTTAAGACGCCATTCGCATCATGATGGATGGCGATATCTAGCGTCTCTCATGGCCAGGTCCAGGTGGGCCCTGCTGGTAAGGGGGAGGTAGGCCTGCTCCGGGAGCGAAGTTATGTCCGGGAGGAGGCATACCCGGAATGCCAGGAAATGGCGGCGGAGCGCCAGGGGCACCAGGAACACCGGCGGGACCTGGGATCGGGAACGGCGGGAAGCCGCCTGGGGGAGGCGGGAAGCCGCCAGGAGGCATGGGAGGCATGCCGTTGGGGCCAGGAGCGCCGGGGAAAGGCGGCAGGGGGGGTAGGGCTCGACCAGCGGCGCCAGGAGGAGCTGCAGTCTGGTCAGCTGAGGGCTCACGCGAGGAGGGGAGTGTTTTGGTAGAAAACGTACGAGCAAGGCCAGGAGGGAACTGGCCGGGGGGAGCGCCTGGCATGCCAGGGAAGGGAGGCGGCGCGGCGCCTGAATCATCTTCAGTCAGCTCAACTTCTTCATTGTCCTTGGGCCGCACGGGCAGGAAGAGAGACGTGCCACCAGGGAAGGCTGGGAACGGCGGCGGCGCACCGAAGCCACGGGCGCCGGGCTGGTTCTGCGGGAGCATGGGGTTTGCGTGGGCCTGGCCCTCGGCGGCGTAGGACGAGGTGATGGAGTCGATGACCGACTGGGCCTTTTCGTGGCCGATTTCTGGGAGCTGGTCAGCAGGCGTGTTTCTGGGGAGACGACGGGGGAGGAGCCCACGCTGGTAGTAGTCTACCACATTGCGCAAGTGGTTTCGTCCGCTGTTGTGTGCCTTGCGCACGCTGAGGGAGTCGTGCGTGAGGTAGACATCGCAGTAGTCGCCTGCGGGGGGAGGCGGTTAGCAGGCTGCTCGAGGCTCGAGGTGAGCGAGGGCGAGGTTCGCGGGGAGGAAGCTTACAGAAGACTATCGACAGAGGTTAGCGGACTGGACACGATTCAGCAGACGAGGGGGGCAGAGGCAGCTTACACTTGGGCATCTTGGCGACGGGGCTGGGCTGTTCGCCGGCAAGACTCTGCGTTGCGAGCGCGCGAGGTGGTGATGTGAGGAAGTGAGGATGTGGGTGGTGGTGGGTGCGGTTGAAAGCTGGAGCCTCGTCGCGCCGACCAGCTGCTAGGAAAGTCGACGAGGCTGCCCCACACGTGACCCTCCGCCAGCTGCGCCAGGGATGGGACCATGCCAAGCCCACCCCTGATTGGCGGGCCCCTGTCTGCTGCTAGCTGGCCTGGAACAGCAGCAGCCAAACGCGACACCTTTCAGTTCAAAGCCCGCCCGTCTCTCCCGTCTCTCCTTTCTGGCCAGACGCAGCAGCACCCTCGCCCGCCCTGCACCACAACGCACCATCCACGACAGCCATGGCACCGCAACGCTCGCCCCTGCAGTGGCTCTGCGGCCTGCTGCTGCTCGCCTGCGCGGCGGACGCGCTCAAGTTCGAGCTGGCCGCGCACGCGGGCGGCGAGAACCACAACAAGGAGAGGTGCATCCGCAACTTTGTCGGGCAGGAGACGCTGGTGGTGGTGACGGCGACGGTGGACGGGTACAAGGGCGACGGCATGATTGTCAACATCCACGTGCGTTCTGCGGCCGGGCCTGCGGGGTGAACGGTGGTGCATTGGGCTGACAGCGGGCAACAGATCCGCGATGCTCTGGGCAACGAGTACGCCAAGCCCAAGGACGTGGTCGGCGAGTCGCGGTCCGTCTTCACGTCGCACGCGGACGCGGCCTTTGACGTCTGCTTCGAGAACGTCCAGTCTGGCAGTACGTCCCGGCGTGCCCCCGCCCCTTGGAGCCGTCCGCTGACCCGACACTTCTAGGCCGCCGCCCCAACCCCGCCTACCGCTCCATCGAGCTCGACATCGACATCGGCGCCGACGCCAAGGACTGGAGCGCCATCCAGGCGACGGAGAAGCTCAAGCCCGTCGAGGCGGAGCTGCGCCGCGTCGAGGAGCTGACGGCCGAGATCGTGCGCGACATGGAGTACCTGCGCTCCCGCGAGCAGAAGCTGCGCGACACCAACGAGAGCACCAACACGCGCGTCAAGTGGTTCGGCATCGGCACGACCTGGCTGCTCATCGGCCTGTGGGCCTGGCAGATCATGTACCTGCGCGCCTACTTCCGCTCCAAGCACCTGATCTAGACGTGCCGGGGACCGGGACGCCCCCTCTGCCTCTACCTCGTCCTGCGAAGACGCGATCGGGATGGCGCGAGAAAGGGCGGCTAGCGCTGTATGACGCGGCTTTCTGTATTGGGACGGTGACGGATGCGGAATCGCATCTGGACATGTTGGCGTTTGTACATCATGATGAACGATATGGTGGGACACAAAATAAAGGGGGGAGGGCCGGGCCTATTTGGAGTCTAGCATTGCGCGTTGACGCATGGGCGGCCTGGTAACTATTAATACAAGAATGTTGCATGTGCTGTCGAATGTGCACAGGATAACAAGCCCTTGTCTAAGCAACACTGCTCTCTGGCCCGTGAGCAGTCTGGGAATTGGAAAGCCGGGATGGAGCCTGGAAGCCACTGTACCGGGAAGACATGTATGTAAACCCTGTGGATCTTATCCAAGAACTGCTTCTTTCATCGCGGGCGGATGGACGTCCGTGGCCGTCGTGTCTCACGAGCTTTTGCGGAGACGCAGACGGATGGTCCCGCCCTCCCCGGCGTGGCGGCCTCTGCAATCCTCGGCACCGGAGTGGCTAGTAGTACCCAAGTCGGCTACTCCTCCACCCGCACCTCAACCTCCAACCTCCAACTCCCCACGCTCCAACACATCACCCTCTATCCGCCGCCTCCCCCCTCGCCCACCGCGCATCGACGAGCGCCGAGTCTCCCCGTCGACCGACCCCCGCGACAGCCATGGCCTCGGCCCTCCGCCCCGCCGCGCGGCGCATCGCCCTCGCGAGCGCGCGCCTCCGCCTCCCGCCGCGCTGCTGCCGCTACGGCACGTCTTCCGCGCCGCCCGCCGACGGCGAGCTCGGCGTCGGCGAGCTGCAGGGCGCCCAGTTCCGCATCGAGCCGCTGCGCCGCACGGGCGAGGACGACAACACCAAGCGCGCGCGCCTGCTCTGTGCGTTGAGCCCCTCGCTGTGCTCGCCCGGTGCTCAGCGCAGCATCCGCGAGCCCTGCGCGACCCCCCAGCATGGAGGACGCTTGCTGACGGCGCGAACGTAGACCAGTCCCGCAAGCGCGGCATCCTCGAGTCCGACCTCCTCCTCTCGACCTTTGCCGCCGTGCACCTCCCCACCATGACGGCGGCCCAGCTCGCGCAGTACGACCTGCTGCTCGACGAGAACGACTGGGACATCTACTACTGGGCCACGCAGCGGCCCGAGGACGGCCCCGGCGGCGGCCGGCTCTCGACGAACCCGGCGGACGCGCAGGCCGCCGCCGACGACGCCTTCGTGCGCCAGACGCCCCCCCAGGGCGAGTGGGCCCAGACCGTCGGCAACGTCAAGCCCGCGTATCGCCCCGTGCCGCGCCGCTGGCAGGGCAGCGAGATCCTCGGGCTGCTGAGGAGCCACGTGCGCAGCAGGAGCGTCGACGGCGGCGAGGGCACCGGCATGGCCTTCATGCCGACGCTGGAGGAGTCCAAGTGAGGGCGCGACAAACGACGGACATGCCCACACTGGGAGGGGCCCGGATCATGGGTGAATGTGGCCTCGGAGTGCCCGACCCGAGCGCGACGGTGCCACGGAAGACGGCACGTGTATCAACACCATCTTGTAGTATGACATGAAGATAAAGGGCAAATGTAAAAAAAGGACGGGGGCGGCATGCTCCGATGCATCGATAGAAATACCAATCTTGGACTCTAAAATCCGCTGTACAAGCAACGAAAGCGGGGACCTCCTCCCGTATAAAATAAAATAAAAACTCCCCAGCATGCCCAGGCTCCGATGCCGTCGAAATGTGCCCCCGCCAGCCCTATGCTCCCGACTCCCTCCCCAGATATACACAGTACGGTGCCGCCCCCGCCAGCCGTAGCAGAGCGTAAAACACAAAATCAAGCGCCTCGTCTCGTCATCAGTCTCGTAAGAAGCCGGGCCCGCGCGGCATCTCTCTTCGATGGTGGTGGAGCGCGCGTCCAGCCGTCAGCCGTTGCCTTCGGGCAGGATGTTGCTCAGGCTCCTGAGGACCTCCATGATGGGCATGTCCCTGGTCCCTGCGCTCTTCTTCTCCCGTTGCTCGCGCTCCCGTAGTCGTACTGAGCTGATCTGGAGCACCCGATCTGCTTCTTTGCCGGCCACCAAGACTCTCTGCTCCAGCTTGTGCACGTTGTCCGCCAGCTTGTCCACTTCGAACTCCAACGACTTCTGTACCTTGCGTAACCTGGCTTCCGTTTTTGACCCGAGTGCGGCAAACGAATTTGCTTCGTCCGCTAGATATCCTCTTATCTTGCCCTCGTCTTCATCCAATAGATCAAAATCTGGTAGAGTAATCTGGTCCGTCTCGTCGGGGGGGAATAGAGGCGGTTGCTCTGGCGGCGGCTTCCTTATCGCTAGCCATGCTTTCCTTTCGTCTTGTAGCCTGGAGCCCGGTCAGTCTGTGCATCTGACCTGGCAGATTGCGCGGTACCTACCTCTTGATCTTGGCTTCTAATGACGCCATCTTCTCATCCAGCTCGATATTCCGCGGATTCGGTTTCAGCACAGCCTTTGGCTTCGCCACGTCGTCGTCTCTGCTAAACCAGTCCGAAAATTCCGATCGGGACGCAAAATCCTTAAGTAACTGGTCCTGAATCGCACGAGCTGGAACGGAGTTAGCAAGCCAGCCTCTCGCAGGGATTAATGGCTCAACATACCGCCGAGAATCGCATTCGCGTTTGGTGTCCCCAGGGGAGGCTTTTCGGACAAGGCGCGTTCACCGCACCACATCAGGAGCTGCTTCATTCGCCTCGGCTCCGGTAATCCCTCCGCCTCGATATGCTTGTAGAAGTGCATCGGGTCCACCTCGCGATGCGGAATGGCCGTCTGTCCGTTCTCGATCAGAGAGCTCGCTCTCCGGCCGCGCGACCCCAGGCTGCTCCTCCGATTTGAGTTACCCTTTTTGCGCATCTCCTTGTTGCGATTTATGATCGGTGTGTCGCTCATCGGCAGCGTGATCTTGGCCGACTCAACCGGCGCCCGCAGTCGTGGTGATTCATCCCCCTCCTCCTCCTCCTCTACCTCCTCTGTCTCCTCCACCACGCGGGACACTTTTCCCTTGCCGCGGGCCTGCTTGCGCGGTGCGCCATTGATTTGTGCATCTTCCGCGCCGGCCTCGCCAGATAACCGCTTGCTCTGTCGGGTCGCCCGCTTCGGTACTTGCAAATGCGACTCGTCTGGTGGCGCGTCAACGCTTACTTTCCGTCGCGAGGACTTTCTTGTCGTAGTGGTCGGCTTTGTCGCAGCCGGTGCGGCGGCCCTCGGCGTCTCCGTACTCGTACTCGTCTCTTTGGCAGCCCTGTCTTTGGGTGGCCGTCCTCTTGCTGGTTTCTTCACGGGCGGCTCCTGCTCCTCCGTCTTCTGTCGCTTCGACTTTCGGACAAACAGGAAGTCCTCATCCTGCTCATAATCGGCCGCGGCTATTGGTTTCGTCAGCACATGCCCCCCGAATGGACGCGGTTCTCCCGCCGCCTAGAAACCTACCCGCAAGCCGCTTGCTTGTTCTGCGCTTCTGCTGGTTGCTCATGCTAAGAAGTTCCAGCGCCTGTCGAGTTGCCACGAGGGTCGTCATGGATGGCTGATTCGCGATGGCATGGACGTCGACGGCCGGTGCGAGGAGCTGCTTCGATCGACGAGGCTGTGGCAGGTCGGTCGTCGCGTGTGGGACGAGCTTGCGGAAAGTCGCGTCAGAAGGCTCGCGTCGGGCTCGAGAGCCGGCGCATCAAAAATCCCGTGTCGGCGCCCGGGCTCGATACGCGGTGGTCCAGTCAGGCGCAGGCAAAAGATGACGAGGTGGCAGCCTGCGGTCGCGAGTTTTGACGATAGTCGGGCGTGGGAGACACTTGCCTCTTGTTGTTTACCTCCGAGAGGTGAGGGATGTCGAGCTGTTGCGCTAAACCCTTTGGGGTGACACAAACCCCCCCACCACCGAGGATTCACCACCGCGGCTGCTGATTGGCTGGGGTGACTGTAGTAGTAATAATGTGTGATTCTTCAACCCTCATTCTTCAGCTGAGAAGCCGTACACTCTTGTCAATGTGCAAGTTGTGATCTTTGCATGAATCCACCTGCTCTCAGGCGTTCTTCTCTCGCCTGTTGTACTTCGTACCGTCGTCTCGACTCCACTTCTCGCATTGGCATTCACTAGCATCGTTAAGACGCCCATTCAACGACCACTTGAACTTCTATTCATTAATCTCGTAGAATATGAAGACAGGCCTGCAGCTTGAGTGCCGGCTTCACTATACAGGCCAGATACAGGGCCTAGTGTCTGGAACACCTGTTCGATACAGAACGGCCCGTCCCAGCCGGTAGAGTGCCAACTCCAACATAGCAGACTTGGCACAAATGAGGCGAAGCAAGTCTACCACATAGTTAATACGGCGCAGTGTGAATCACGACTCAATATTGTAGCCTCCGTTGCCTTTGCTACCTCAAAAAATATCCATCTCAAAACAGATCTTAGCAGCACCGAGTATGTCATCCACCAGCGTACTAGATCCTCCGTAACGCCACCAGCAAAGCAGATTCCCTGCTGCCCAACACCTTTTGATGTGCGCGTGCCTCGCAGACATGTTGTACCTACAAATGTAAAAGGAAACACAGGTCATGGCGAGGGACTAGTAGGAGTCTCGGACGACCGTGGAAACGAGTAGCGCGAGAGGGAACCCATGGCATCCCCAACTGCTGTAACCTAGAAACAAAAATCCACGAAGCGGTGCGCTGTTTCACCGACCGCTGTTATACAGGGCCAAGCTTGACAAACATACCTTTGAGCCAATTTCCCGACATCCACAACTGCATGTGCAGGTAAATGGGATGCAGCTAGCCTCGCTGTTGTTCAGACGATCGCTCGACGTGCGAGGCCGCCCTCACTGCGGGAAGAACGGGTTGGTATGGAACGTCATTTCGCCTCCGGCATCACCTTCTTCGATCGCTCCTGGTGTCTCCTCCTAGGAGAAACGACGCTGAACGCCTTGGCCGGCCATGACCTGCTGATTGGACATTGGTGCAGCCATGCCGTACGGATTCATCTGAGCATTGAACGGCTCGACAACCTGCGACATGTAGGCGCTGTGCAGACCCTGCTGTTGAGTGACGGGGCAGTCCTTGTGTGCGAGCAAGAGAGTCTTCAGGTTGACGACCTCCTCCCTCAGCTGTGTAATTTGAGATGTGAGGGCATCATTCTCGCTGCTGAACATTTCCACCTTGGTCTGCAGATTGGCCAGCCACTGCTTCTTTCTTTGACGGCACTTGAGGGCCGCAACACTGAATCAATGTTAGCATGCACAAGACGGTGAAGGGCTCGTGCGGGAAAATGGGGTAGCATATTACCGATTCCGCTCGAGAAAGTTCTTGCGCTTCTCTTCGTCGGTCATCTTTGACTTGGTACCATCTTCGTTCTTAATCATGTCGTCGCCATCATCATCTTCATCATCCGAGGGCTCCATGCTGTCATTGGTGGCTCCGCTGTTGCTCTTGGCCTTTTTATTCGGTGGCGCCTTTGCAGGCGCATCTTCCGCTTTCCTTCGGCCATTCGTTGTCGAGTTGCTCCTCTTAATCTTTGCCCTCGTGTTCGGTCTCGCCAGCGCGCCGTCGTCTGACATCATACTAGCGTCGCTGCCACCCCGTCCGGAATCGATCGATCCTGCATTTCCACTCGACATTTGAGGCGAGGTGTCTTGGTTTCGCGGAGGTGCTGGCGCAGGGTGTGCGTGTCCCGGAGCGGATGGGGCCGCGAACTGGTTTGCGTGCCGACTTCCGTTCCGACCTTGCGCGCCTTGCGCGAGCATGAAGAGGCCGTTTGCAGCGTCGTTGTCGTGGGGGTCGAATGGCCCGTGGGCCTGCTTTGGCTCGGACTTGACTGCGACCGCGCCGTTGGGCATCTCTTGCGGTTGCGATGTGGCTGCTTGCTGTTGTTGTCCTTGCTGTAGGCCGCCGTTGGTCTGTTCACGCTTGACAGCAGCGCTCAGCGCCGTACGATGAAAGTCGATAGTACTCGGTGTCGCGCCACCGCTGGCAAGCTGGGCAAATATGGCTTGAGAGTTGGGACTCGGGGCAGGGAACATGGACCCGCTGCCACCAGGAGTGAGCCCCGACCTCAGAGAGGATTCGTTCGGCGTGGGGAAGCCGCCGCGAAGGTGATGGGTGTCGCCAAAGTAGTCGTTCGCCGCGGGCCCTGACAACATTGCAGGACTCAGGGGACCGGTGCGCAACGAGCCTCCGCCCCAGTTGAAGGGAGTCGCGCTGGCGCCCGGCAACAGCGACGATGGCGAAGTCAAGGCGGCGACGGACGGGAGCTTGGTGCCTCCTGGGGTCTCTGGACCACCGCCCCCGAAGGACTGCTCGAAGGGATTGGGCTCCAGACTGAGAGATCCCCCGACCTGAGCCGCGAAGTAGTCGGGCGTGTTCGTGCTTTGTTGCTGCTGCTGCTGCTGCTGACCTGGTCGGGGTGGCGGCGCAAGCGGCTTGGTGGCTTCGGCATTGGACGAGCCTTCAGGCTTGCCCGCAGTGTCGGTCTTTGCGTCGGAGTCTGCCTCGAATGTGAGCGCGATGGTCTGGGTCGTCGCCGCTGGTGTTGTGGAGGCTGGGTGCCGGAGAGAGATGACGACGATGACGACGATGGGGACGATGGGGACGATGGGGGAAACGCAAAGCGATGATAGGGCATCGGGGCAGATGAAAGGCGGAAAGGGGGAGGGGATCAATGAGGCTCACCTTGCCGCGGGGGTGTAAGGTTGGGTTGTTTGGGGGACTTCGAGGGGCCTCGGGCGGAGGCGTTCTTGGGAGAAGCCCCCATGATGACGATTGCCTATGATGTAGTATACTCTGGGGACAAGGTATAGAGGCTGCGAAGAGGGGGGGCGGAGACGAATTCAAAAGAGATTCGGAGGTTCGGAGGATAAAAGAGGGTTTGATGAGGTCACCAGTCGAGAGCTGGCAGAGGCCGTGGGCGGAGGGTAGAGGAGGCGCTCTGGCCGGGCGAAGATTGACGCCTGCTGAGGCGGGAGTGGCTCTGCGCCAGCGCGTCGCAGACGAGATGTGGCCCAAAAAGGAGCCGTCCTGGGAAAGGCGAAAAGGGTGTGTCACAGTCCCGTTCGAGCGAGCGCCAAAAGTGTATGCGCCCTGTGTGGTGGGATTGCGTCGACTGCTGAGGATTGTGAAAGGGTCAAGGTTGGCGAGGAAAGACGTCAGAGATGACGTTGTGGGAAAAGGCAGTGGGAAGAAGGCGCAGAAAAAAAAGAATGGCTGCGCTGGGGGGGGGGGGCTGCGTTCCCGCGCTGGGAAGGTTCTTCTGTCTCGTCCGGGCTGGTGGATGCGCTGGAGTAGCCGAGCGGGGGTGAAATTTT
>JALHBX010000084.1:0-29440 GCA_024340025.1 Tolypocladium tundrense
GGGGGGGGGGCTCAGTTCGGCGATGAACGCGCGAGCTTCCCAACGTCGCTTCCTTGGCCGGAGCCGATGCGCCTTCCCGGATGGCTGCGACAACCGGCTAGAGGCTGCGATACGTGCAATGAATGACGGTGTATACACAATGGCGGTCTGCGGTGGCAGAGTGATGAAATAGGCAGCAAGACTTTCTCCGATGATGGACGGCCGCAGAACCGAGAATACTCGGAAGCCAGGCGATACTCGGGACGCAGGCTTTGTGCGAGGTGGAGGCGCGTGTGGATATGGCTTGGCTGGACGCTGAGAGACGAAACGGCCGACGGCGAGATTGGACCGCGAAATGAATCGAAAAAGATGGAAGCAGCCGCGTTGATGAGTGAGCGTGGTGAGCGTGGTGAGCGTAGTTCGAGGAGGTTATAGGAGAAACAAGGTTCGACGGCGGCGGCGGTACGAGGACTTGGCAAGGAGGCAAGACAATACGAGGCGGCAGACGGGCAAGACAGCAAGCAAACAAGCAGCTCGGAAGATTTCAGCTGCTGGCAGCAGGCGAAGGGGTCTTTAAGGATTCATGTCTCAGTCGCCCGCAGCAGGGGGTGGGCGGCGAGGAAAGGGTCAGAGAGCCACGGGTCTTCCCTCGCAAGCGAGAGCGCAGGGCAAAAGCAAGGCAAAAGCAAGGTCAGGCAAAGCAAGGCACCGCAGGGAAAAGGCACGGCAGCGCACAGGCAAAGCCCCTCCGTTCTGGGCGGGCCCGCAGCTGTCATATTTTCCTTTCCTCATCTGCAGGCACGAACAGCACCACGAATACCGCGACGGCGCGTCACCTGCGCGACGCCCTCGACTCTCTGGCCGTCTGGGCTGGGCCCTACGGCGACCGGACGGGGAGGCGGACGCCTCGAGCTGTCGCCAAGGTCAAATAGTTCCCGGAGCCGCCGCCGATGGTTCGCAAAGCCATCGCAGCGGGCGGTGGGCGGCGCGCGCGCTCGGGTGCTGGAGGGAGGACGACGAGGAGGAGGAAAGGAGGGATCGCTGGAGCTAGAGGGGCTTGAAGGATGGAGAGGAGGTCGTGTCGGAGGTCCGTGTCCCTTGCGCCGCCCGCTCCACCGCGCCTCTGCCCTGTGGTTCCTCGCCATTCAGGCTTTCTGCCTCCGCGGCGCGGCGTCGCGATAGGCACTCGCCGCAGCGCACGACCCTCGCCCCTCGGATCGCAGTGAACCGAAACACCGGACGGGGGGGCACGAGCACACCCGTTGGAGCCGTGCAAAGGAAGCGCGAGAAGCGAGCGACACTTGTCGGCGGGCGCAGTGCGACCGTCGTCGGTGGGTTCCTGTGTCGCTTTGCGTTCTCGTCTTGTGCGTCTTGTCCCTCTGGGCTGACATCATCAGGGCTCGGACGCTGCTCGTCGATTGCATAGTGGGATTGCGAGAGGCGGCCCACAAATGAGCACGTTGTCGTCTCTGGCCCCATCCTTGCCCTCGCAACACTTCTGCAGCCCTCGACCTCCTTGCCTCGAAGTCTCAAACTGCCCCGTTTCGCGGGCGGATGATACGAGTACAGCCTCGCGGGGTTCCCCACGTCGATCCATGACGGCTCGTGGAGCAATCTCGATCCAGTGCCCTGAAGCAGCCGGCCGGGAGCCCTGTCGGCTTGTTCGGTTTCGCATCGTCGACGTCGTGAGATGGCCATGAAGAACGAGCAATCGAAGCGAGGGCGAGTGCCCAAGCGCAAACGATGATTGGCGAATCAAGGCCCGCGCAAGCCTCTGCCACGGCAGCACTAGGCTGGCCGGTACGAATAGCCTCGAAGCCATGACCGCTCGTGGGCGCGGGCGCCGTGAGCTCCGTCAGGCAGAGCGGAGGCTCACCGACCGCACCGCCTCGCACCGCCTCGATGGACCCGCTGGCCCGGGACCCGGAGCGGAGGGTCGGAGCACCGGCGGCGGCGGGACGGCCACTGTGGAGGTTCGGGCACTGCCGCAGATGTACCGACTCTACGGGTTGCGGAGTGCAGGTCTCAACTCGAAGACCGAGGCGTCATGCGGCGTTCTGGCGCATGACGGCAGGCTGAAAAGGTTCGCGTGGACGGAGGAGGGACAACTAAACACCAGCCAATGCACGTACACTTCAGCAAGCACTACGAGCAATGGCGCAAGGAAAGTTGGCAGGTCTCGTCCCTCCAACGCACACTACCATACCTTGACATACTGCACTCTCTACACTGCACAGCGGATTGCCATGACGTGACCTCATGCCTGCGCAGGCTTAGGCAGGAGTTTCCGAGCATCAGGCATAGATGGGGCATTCTCAGAGTTGCGCGAATCGCGGCGGAATGTTGGGTGCAGTACGTGCTTGAAATGCAGGGCGTGTTTGGTTGCTCGCTTGACAGTCGCGTCGTTTCGAGGAGCTGAAAGAAGGACATCGAGTGAGGTCCGGTGCATGTGTCCTCAAGCGCTGCCAAGTACTCGAGGGGACGGCTGGCCCCGGCTCGGATTCTCGGGTTCTTGAAGCGGCCCGGTGGCAGTGTTTCGGGAGCAGCTTGTCGGCCGAGACTGCACACGTCCGGAAATGGCGATTAAAAGACGTGTCGCCTGGGCAGGCCGACAGGTGACGCCGCCTGCTCGTGGCATCTCGCCCCGTCGTATCACGAGGAGCTGGCCGGCGGCTTGGGCTCCGAGTCGAACGCGTCAGTGGAATGAAGAAACAGGCCGTGGCGTCCAGCATCGCGAGCCACGGGGGCTGACCAGACAGAAGTTTATGTCGGCCCAGCCAATGTTCGTGCTGTACTTGCATACACACGACTGCCGCTTTGGGAAATACCCGACCATCGTGGAAACGGCTCGACGGGTCATTTACGAGGTACCCTCTGCCATGGTGTCTTTGAATCAAAGAGCGGATCCGTCACCCGTGTTTGGCCAGCCACCGGGTCGTGATTGGCCGTTGCAGACAGCCTCGATCGAGTTATAACTTGACATTTACGGATCCTGCTGTCTTCGACGGCAGAGGCTGCGTCCCCGGCCGCCTCTGGGACCCAGGATGGCTTACGGATTAGACGTGTTCGGGACTACAGAGCAGGCCGAGCCAAGACCGTCATCTGCAGCCTCCGGTTAAGTCGTATTTCGCTTGGGAGCATCCCAGCCAAAGGACCCCTGCATCTGTACGGACTGCTGCTCCGTGTGGCGGACTACGGCCGTGGTCTAAAGGCGACTTACACCCTTCGCGCCGGGCTCTGCATCTCACGGCTCACCCCTCCCTTCAGCCATTCTCCAGCGTCATGGCGCCGCCGTCATACGATCTCGACATGAGTTCCGCGGACGACGACAAGGTCCCCAAGACCGAGACGCACCAGGGCACCGAATGCGAAAAGCAGGCACCGCCTACGGAGCGTGAGCGCGACGGCGCCGATGCCCCCGCGCCAGAGGCCAAGCCCCCTCCCGAACGCACGGCGTCGTTCCAGGACTACCTCGTTTGTCGACTCTGCCGATCCGTCCAGACTGCGCGATCCGCTAACGGCCGTGCCAGCGGGTGTTTAGCTATGCGACGAAATGGGACTTCCTGGCGTACGCGGCAGGCGTGCTGGCATCCATCGGCGCCGGCATCACGCTGCCGTTGATGAACGTCGTGTTTGGTGAGAAGCGCACCCGGGTTTGACAGCATCGGCGCGACGGCTAACGGCCGTGTCTCAGGCCAGTTCGTTGGGGACTTCACCAACATGCCCCAGACGGAAGCCCAGAGGGACCAGTTTCGCAGCAACATCAACCGACTATCGTAAGCGCTGCCAGCGTCTGTCTCGTCTCCGCGCGCGGTATGCTAAGAGCAGTCAGCTTGTACATGTTCGCCCTCTTCCTCGGCCGCTTCTCCCTCAACTACGTCAACAAGGTACGTCCGCACTCCTGCCCCGTGTGATCTGTGATCTATGCCTGGTGCTGATGCTACCAGCTCTGCTTCCGCATGATTGGCATCCGACTTTCGTCCGCCATCCGCTTGCACTATCTGCGGCGGCTCTTTGGGCAGAGCATCCACGTCCTGGACTCGATGCCCCCGGGCTACGCGACCACCACCATCACGTCGACCAGCAACACGCTCCAGCTGGGTATTTCGGAGAAGCTGGGCACCTTTGTCGAGTACACGTCGACCATTATTGCCGCCGTCGTCATCGCCTTCGTTTACAGCTGGTCGCTGACGCTGGTCACGTCATCCGCGATCTTGTTCATCCTGCTGACGGTTAGCATCCTGCTGCCCTTCATCGTGAAGAGCCACGGCCGCGTGGCCAAGGTTGGTGGTGCCCGACCCTACATCCAAACGTTCAACCGATCGCTGACGACCCTGTCCCGCAGTCCGAGGCCAAGTCCTCTGCCGTGGCGAGCGAGGCCATGTCTAGCATCCGGATGGTCATGGCGTGCGGCGCTGAGGCTCGCATTGCCCGCAAGTATGCCAAGTTTGTCGAGGAGACCAAGAAGCACGCGCAGTTCATGAGCCCCCTTTTGGCTCTCCAGTTCGGACTGATTGTCAGCACCGCCCCGACCCCCCCTGGTGAACCTGTTCTGACACGAGGCAGTTCTTCGGTGCTTTTTCCGCGTTTGGCCTCGCCTTCTGGTACGGGACAAAGTCGTACGTCGAGGGACGGTTGGATAGCGTTGGGACAATTGTCATGTGAGCAAACGCCCAGGCTAATGCGAACGGTTGCTGACGATGCCAGCGTGCTGCTCTCGGTAATGATGGTCGTCTTGTCTCTCGAGCGCACGTCCACACCCCTGCTGGCCGTCAGCAAGGCCACCGTCGCCGCTTGCCAGTTCTTCACCGTCATCGATGCGCCGCAGCCCGAAACGGGACATCTCAAGGCCCCCGAGGTGTCGTCCACGGACGACATTGTCCTGGAAAAGGTGACGTTTGCCTATCCGAGCCGGCCGCACGTCAAGGTCCTGGACGAGCTGGACCTCCGGATCGAGGCCGGCAAGATCACGGCCATAGTTGGCCCTTCAGGATCCGGCAAGAGCACCATAGTCGGACTGATCGAAAGGTGGTACACGCTCAAGGAGCAGCACGCCATTGCCAGGGCCGTGGAGCAGAAGGCGGAGAAAAAGAAGAATGGCGAGGCCGAGCCCGACGACGACGGACCCGCCGAGGTCGAGCCTGAGGACACCGGTCCTCCGATCAAGCTCAGCGGCCGTGTTTCCACCTCTGGCCACTCCCTGGACGAAATCGAACTCAAGTGGTGGCGGTCGCAGATCGGACTCGTGCAGCAGGAGCCGTTCCTGTTCAACGACACCATCTACAGCAACGTGGCCAACGGCCTCGTGGGATCCGAGTGGGAGCACGAGCCGGAGGAGAAGAAGAGGGAGCTGGTCAGGGAGGCCTGCAGGGAGGCGTTCGCGGACGAGTTCATCGACAAATTACCAGCGGTAGGTCCCCCAGCGCCGACACTCCCGCGACGAAGCTGACGTGGCGCCTAGGGGTACGACACGATCGTGGGCGACAGCGGCGCGAAGCTGTCGGGCGGCCAGCGCCAGCGCATCGCCATTGCGCGGTCCATCGTGCGGAAGCCCAGGGTGCTGATCCTCGACGAGGCGACGAGCGCCATCGACGTCCGCGGCGAGCGCATCGTGCAGGCGGCGCTCGACCGGGTCGCGCAGAACCGCACGACCGTGACCATTGCGCACCGGCTGTCGACGATCAAGAAGGCGGACCGCATCGTGGTGCTCAAGAAGGGGCGGGTAGCGGAGTCGGGGACGCACCAGGCCCTCATGGCGCGCGAGGGCAGCATCTACGCGGCGCTCGTGGCCGCGCAGGCCCTCTCCCTGGGGGAGCCGGCGGAGGCGGGCGACGGCAACGGCGACGGCGACGGCGAAAAGGACGGCGAAAAGGACGGCGAGACGTCGTCGCTCGCCTCCGTCGGCCCCACCCGGGCTCGGGCCGGCGCGGCGGCCGGCACGGCGCCGGAGCAGGACGGGCGGCGCAACATCATGGCCAGCTTCGGGCGCTTCTTCTACGAGTCGCGGCCGCACTGGTACCTGATGGCGCTGACCGTCTTCTTCAGCGCGTGCGCGGGCGCGGCGGTGCCGCTGCAGGCGTGGCTGTTCGCGCGCGTCGTCGTCGTCTTCGCGCTCCAGGGCGAGGAGCTGCTGCGCGAGAGCCGCTTCTGGTCGCTCATGTGGGTGGTGCTGGCCACGGGCACGGGGCTCGCCTACTTCGGCTGCTTCCTCGCGTCGACGCAGATGGCGGCGGTGATCCGCGCCAAGTACCAGGCGCAGTACTTCGAGGCCATGCTGCGCCAGCGCGCGGCCTTTTTCGACGACGAGGCGCACTCGCAGGGCACCATGACGGCGCGCGCGGCCGGCGACCCGCAGAAGCTCGAGGAGCTGATGGGCTCCAACATGGCCAGCGTGTACATTGCCGTCTTCAACCTGGTCGGCTCCGTTGCCATCGCCTTCGCCTTCGGCTGGAAGCTGGCGCTCGTCGCCTGCTGCGTCGTCATGCCCGTGAGCGTGGCCACGACCTTCTGGCGCTTCCGCTACGAGATCGAGTTCGACCGCATGAACGGCGAGGTCTTTGCCGAGAGCTCCAAGTTCGCCGCCGAGTCCATCGGCGCGTTCCGCACCGTCGCGTCGCTGACGCTCGAGGGCCCCATCTGCGAGCGCTTCGAGCGCCTGTGCCGCGGCCACGTCGTCGCCGCCTTTGAGCGCGCCCGCTGGGTGAGCCTGCTGTTCGCCTTCTCCGACAGCGTCTCCATGGCCTGCCAGGCGCTCATCTTCTTCTACGGAGGCCGCCTGCTGGCCAGCGGCGAGTACCAGCCGCTCGCCTTCTTCGTGTGCTTCATGGCCGCCATCCAGTCGGGCGAGGCCGCCGGCCAGGGGCTCAGCTTCGGGCCCAACGCCGCGCAGGTCACGGCCGCGGCGAACCGCATCCTCGACATGCGCGAGTCGCGCCTCGCCGACGCCGTCGACGCCGCCGCCGCCATCCCCTACGCCGAGGGCGGCATGCGCATCGAGCTGGACGACCTGCACTTTACCTACCCCACGCGCGACGTGCCCGTGTTCCAGGGGCTCAGCCTGACCATCGAAAAGGGGCAGTTCGCCGCGCTGGTCGGCGCCTCCGGCTGCGGCAAGACGAGCATCATCTCGCTCATGGAGAGGTAGGTGGCCGCATATCGTGTCCCGGGGGCCGGACCGCTGCTGACGAGGCGATAGGTTCTACGACCTCGACAAGGGCCGCATCCTGTGCAACGGCAAGGACATCTCCGACGTCAACCTCTACGCGTACCGCAAGCACCTCTCCCTCGTCGCCCAGGAGGCCACCCTCTTCCAAGGTGACAAGACCCCCGACCCCCGATCCCCCAAGCTCCCCGTGCTGACGTCTGCCCAGGCACCATCAGGGAGAACATCCTCCTCGGCGTCGACGACGCCGCCGCCAGCGACGAGCGGCTGCACCAGGCCTGCCGCGACGCCTCCATCCACGACTTCATCGTCTCGCTGCCCGACGGCTACGGCACCAACATCGGCTCCCGGGGCGTCAGCCTCTCGGGCGGCCAGAAGCAGCGCGTCGCCATCGCGCGCGCCCTCGTCCGCGACCCGCACATCCTGCTGCTCGACGAGGCCACCAGCTCGCTCGACTCGGAGAGCGAGCGCCTCGTCCAGGCCGCCTTTGAGCGCGCCGGCCGCGGCCGCACCATGCTCGTCGTCGCGCACCGCCTCGCGACGGTGCAGAACGCCGACGTCATCTTCGTCCTCGGCGAGGGCAAGCTGCTCGAGAAGGGGAACCACGCCGAGCTGCTGAGGCGGAGGGGCGTGTACTGGCAGATGGTGCGTCCCCCTTTCGCCCGACCCCGTGCGTGCCGCCGGCCTGCTAACCCGAGCTGCAGTGCCAGAGTCAAGCCCTGGATCGGTAAAGGGCATGCGTACAGTTGTTGTATCCTGCACGGGACTCGCATAGCGCACGGCGCTTTTGGAATCACAGCTCTAGACATACGTCACATCTTGTAGCGTCTTGGGGGCATCATCTTCACTTTACATACATTCTATCCTAGTCACCGCGCAGAAAGAAAGCGCTCAACTCCCGCTCCGGTATATAGCAAGAAAAGAGGGAAGATAGCCCGCAGCAATGTGAATGCAACATCTAAGAACGCTCCTGTATGTCCCAGAGCCGGTTCAGCTCATCCACGAGGGCGAAAGCCCGCAGCAATGTGAATCATCTAAGGACGCTTCTTCATGCCCCAGAGCCGGTTCAGCTCATCCACGAGGGCGAAAGCCCGCAGCAATGTGAATGCGACATCTATCAACGCTTCTTCATGTCCCAGAGCCGGTCCAGCTCGTCCACGATGGGCCCCACGTGCGTCATGACAAAGTCGTGGCTCCCCGGGAGGACCCTCCACACGACGTTGCCCTCGCCGCCCGCCAGGGGCAGGCCCTCGCGCGCGTACGTCTCGACGTCGATGATCTCGTCGGCCTCGGCGAGCAGCACGGCCGTGGTGCCGGGGCGGCGCCGCGCCAGCCCGCGCCAGCTCGCGTGCTGCTCCATCAGCGGCGCGAAGCGCACGCACGACATGAAGGCCGGCACGAAGCCCGCGTGGTGGGCGACCATCCAGCGCACGTACGCGCGCACGCGGTCCTCGAGCGCCGTGGGCTCGTCGGCCCCGGGCCGCACGTCGGTCGCCTCGGAGGCCGCGACGACGACCGCCGCCGCAGCGCCGCCCCCGGGCCGCAGGCGGGACGACGACGACGACGCGGCGATGGGCCGCTGCAGGCGCCGGCCCGTGATGCGCGCGAGGATGCGCTCCGGCACGACGCCCGACGAGAAGACGAAGCGCGTCACGGCGCCGAAGCTCTCCGGGCGGATGAGCCCCGCCGGCGCGAGCAGCACGAGCGACGACACGAGCTGCGGGAAGGCGTTGGCGAAGTGGACGGCGATGCCGCCGCCGAGCGAGTAGCCCACGAGGCGCATGGCGTCGCTGCCCGTCCAGGGGAGCCGGCTCGAGGCCAGCACGCACAGCATCTGCGAGCAGTAGAGGCGCGCGTCGTGCGGCAGGTCGCCGACGCCGTCCGAGAGGCCGCGGCCGAAGAGGTCCTGCGCGGGTCAGCCGCCGCGATCACAGCAGGCGAGACGACAGATGCAGACGGGGGACACGCACGAAGAGCATGACGCGACAGCCGCGCTCGACGAGGGCGTGCGCGATGCGGCCGAGCGTGACGCACGACGTGCTGATGCCGTGCACGAAGAGCACCCTCTCGCCGTCCTCGGGCCCAAACTCGTACACGCGCACCGATCCGTACTGCATGCGCGTCAGCCCCTATCCGAGAAGCGCCGTCCACCGAGCGCAGCTCACCGGCGTGTCCACGTCCCGCGCGCCCGGGAGCGCATCTATCGCCGCGTGCGGCGGCGCCGTCCGCGACGGCCCGCGCAGCACCTTGCCCCTGCGCGGCCAGAGCGTCGCGCGCGCGAGCGCGAGCAGCAGGGCCGTCGCGATGGCGGTGGTGGCGATGAGCATCGTCGCGGACGGCCACCGGAGGAGGCTGGCGGCGGGGTCCATCGCGGGCCCCGGCGACGCTGCAGAGGGAGCGGCGCGGGAAGGGGGACGGCGAGGGGGAGACGAGAGGCAAGACTGAGACGGTGGTTTGTGTCCGAGGAGGTCCTGTGAAAGCGCGAATATCAAGGCATGAGGGTGAACCGTGTGGTCGTAAGTCGGGTGTGTCGGCACCAGGAACGAGGCAGTGGGGCGCAGCCTGTCAGCTCCCCCAGCTGGCCAAACCGAGCCCCTGGCATGGTGGCCCAAAGCCCAAGAGAGGACCACGTTTCTATTTCTATGGTGCTCGGTACTTGTGAAGTGGCTCATATCGGCATCCATCTATCGTGTTGTGATACTACGAGTACATGTGACAAGGCTCCTGTGTGCGTGTGCTTTGGAGACGATGGCTTGGATCGCAAGCCTTGGGCATGACACGATCCAGGACCCAAGGCCTGCGATCCAAGCCATGGGCGTGATAATTATTCAAGCACAGATCCTCTATCCGTACATCTCTTGCCCCTGAACCGACGGCGCTGGACGCGGCATCGGCTTCGCAATCCCATCACCCCAGTCCAACCGCCCACGCCGCATTCCCCAACTGCCTGATTATCTGGCACAGGTTCTCGACCAGGGGCGGCATTTCCTGCACGCGCGAAAAGTTGGAGCGTAGAATGCCCTGCGCAACCTCCATGCACGCCCGCGGATCGTGCAGCGACGCGTCCGGCACGCCCGCCCGACCCGCCGTCCCCTTGATGAGCGGCCGCCCCTGGTCGAGGCCGATGAACCGCTGTATCGCGATGGAGTCGCCTCCGTCCAGGTAAATGGGCTCTGCAGGGTACTGCGCGGCCATGGGCAGCCGCCGGCTGGCCCGCACCACGACACCGTACGTCCACAACGTGAGCGCGGCGTGGTGGACGGCGACGGCGTAAAAGTCCTTGAGGTGATCCGGCGGGAAGAACCGGGCATATCGCAGGATCTGCGCGGCGCACCACACCGCGGAGCGAGACTCTGAGCTCGTCGCCCACTGCTGCAGCACGGGGTATATCCGGCGCGCCTGGTCCTCTCCTTCTTTGCCGGAAAAGAGCTGCATGTCGTCCAGGGAGACGTGAAGATTCATCATGAGCAGGTTGAGAAGCAGGTGCTCCCGCGCCGACATGTCATGCCACCCCGAGGCGATGAGCTGGAAGCTCTGGAGGTCCTTGACGAGCTCCTGGTGGCGGGAGCTCAGCAGCGAAATGGGGTTTCCGCCCAGGCTGTTGGCGTAGGAGCGAGTTCGGTGGACGGAACTCAGCTGCCGATACTCCAGCACGAGGGCCCAGAATCCATGCAAGAAGATGGATATCGAGTACTGCACGTCCAGCCGCAGGTGGTTCTGCGTGAGGAGGTGGACGTCGTGGAACAGGTCGCCCACCGAAGGCGGCCTCTTGCTCTGCCCGGCATTCCTTTCCAGGTATCGAGCCTTCCACTCGACTGCATTCTGCGCGAACCAAAGCTCCCTCGACTCCGGGAGCGGCAGCGTCAGCTCAGAGTAGGCCAGACACGGGTTCGTCAAGGTGGTCATGGATATCTGCGCCTCCCGGACGTAACAGTGAAACACCAGCCTAAATAAGTTCCCGTCAGCTCGTGTTGCCAAACGACGTGGGGGACGAACCGTTTCCACTGCTCCCTCTCGACCCATGACCTCCATTTCTGTTCAAGAACCTCTCCTTCGTCCGAGGCATCAACCGTGATGACCGGGTATTTTGATCGCTGAAACTTGCCGCGATAACGCATCATCTGGACAAAATGAGCTCATGCCGAACGGGCGTGGAGGTGACCCCTTACCGTTACCGGGATAACGAGGTGGCACTCGGCAATCTCCATTTTCCGACGATTGCCGCACCACAAGCCAAGGTCTTGGACCAGAATCAGAGATTGCACAAGGCCGAGTCTCTGAATCGCCGTGTTGTTTTCTTCAAACTGGTACGGCGTTAGCTGTGCGTCCAAACTACCATGGCCTCGAGACGCGTCATACCCGTTCCGGTATTGTAACTCCTGTCAGGTCAAACGTAAGCACACGGGCCGGAGCAGCGTCAAGTCGAGAAAGCACTTACGGACGGCTTCCTGTATGGCGAAGCCGAACTTGCGGAGCGTGGGAACCGGCGTCAGCCCCCCTCCCATCGCTGCCGCCATCGCTATCCATTCGGGCCACTGCTCGTTCAGCTTGAAGGTGGGGAAGTGAATCCATTCGTCTACCTGGCAAACCTGGGCCGCGAGGAAGATGTGCACCAAGGTGTCCATCACTTCGACTGTTGGAAACGACGCGGCCACGCGATTCGTCGTGGTGTTTTGGCGACATGTCGACAGCACAATGGCCAGGACCCGGTCCCTGGCAGGCTGCTCCAGTTTCTCCGCCACCACTCTTTCGAGGCGCCTGTGGCTCTCCTGGAACTGGGCGCTAGAAGTCTCGTTGGCAGGGACGGGAAGAAAGCCTTGCTCCTTGTATCCGGAGTCATAGGCTTTCGGGTCCCAGCGCCACGGCGACTCCGTCCAAGCCTGGACCAGGCTCTGCCGCATCTGGGACATCTCAGCCGAGTTTGCCGACTGAGCGGCAACCTCCTGGGCCGGCAGCGTGCCTTCCACCATGCCGTCCAAGTTCCAGGTGTCCAAGAGGCCAAAGTCCATGTCGGTCAACTCCAAGTTGGCATTGTCGCAGAAATCCAGCACCGCGAGGCCTTGAGAGTCGGGTAACCTCGGTGGGTCGAAGGGCTGATCATAAAGGACATCTCGCAGAAAGTCAAAAAAGGGTGTCCGGTTCATATCCATGATGGCGTTGGGTATGGTGCTCGGAGCTCCATAGGACTGCTGGAAGGTATCAATGTTGCCTGCGTCAGGTCAGTCTACATGCGATCGGCGAAGGCAGTCTCGGGCCGGATTGTACCTTGGTCCGCGGCCGTGTCCGGCGTCGGCAGCTGGCTGTCTTCGGGCTTGTAAGACGTCGTTTGCGACAAGGGCGTGCTCTTCGTGGTGGCGGTGTCTTGGCCCGAGAGAGAGCCATTGGGGACAGATCGCACTTGGCTGTGGGAAGCCGGGGAGGACTCGAGAGATTCTCCAGATCCAGGAGCGGGATTCGGGAAGGCAGGTAGCTCGTTGGTAGCAGTATGTGCATTCGCAGAGAGGTTGACCAGGTGCATCGCGGCCGCCGATCCAGCCTCGGACCCGACGCACGTAAGCTTGCGGTTGACACAACGCCGACACGGCTTGGATTCGTCGCATTTGACCCGGGCAACAGCACACGGGCGGCAGGCCTGCGTGACCCGCCCGGCACCCGGTGACGTTGCCGTCCGGCGGCGCTTCTGCGGCGTGTCGTTTTCATGGTTGGCCACATGTCTTCGCAAGAGGTCCTTTCGCGCGAATGACTTTTGGCATATCTCGCAGATGAAGCGGCGGCCCAGCGTGTGCGTCTGGACGTGTCTCACGAGGTGCTCGGGACGAGAGTATGAGCGTCCGCAGTCGCGACACGCATAGAGATTGCTCCCGGCATGGCTCTTCGCGGCTGATGTCGAGGCCTGTTGGCCATGGCCCGGCTGAGGAGCAGACGCGGACGAAGCAGTGCTCGGCACGGCACGGGCCTGGGACAGCACCGCGCTCGAGGCAGCCGCGGAGCCGGAGCTGGGGCCGGCGACTGAGATGGCGGCATGTTGGGCGAACTCTGGCGCTGCGTTGAGCCCGGTGGCAAGCGCAGCCGGCCGTGGCGGGTCGAGGATATGCGACAGGGACGGCCCAGCCATGGCGAGGCCTCCTCGGACACGGAGGGGACGCAGGTTGGGGGCCGTGGTGGAGGTGGAGGAGGATGAGAGCTTGGCCACGCGGGCTCGGCGAGGGAGAGCAGAGAGCCCGTGGGGTTTCGCGGGGGTTTCGCGGGGGCTTACATGGACCTGCCTTGAGCCAGATGGTGGTGGATCGGCCAGGAACAATCAGGACCTGGGCGTCGAAGGGAGAGCCAAGGTGTGCGAAGTATACGAAGTATGAAGGCATAGATGGAGATGACAGGAAATATGGAGACGGAGGAGGACCGGGACAAGACGCGCAATGGCACCTGGTACGTATACCTGTAGGTCTAGGAGCGTGCTGGGGAAGGCTCGATGGAGGCTACGGAGTACAGGTCCACTGATAGACGGGCCACGGGAATCGCCATCGATGGGTGGTCAGTGGAGCATCTGGTGTGTGGCAGGTACCTTCGCAGGCGGCCCCTATTTCCAAACAGGCCATCAATAGCACTTCTGCTTTTTTGACGGGGAAAAAATGCTTCAATAGCATTTCGCTTCCCCCAACATATTGTTGACAGCACTCTTTTCCCGTCGAGGAAAAGCAGCCACCCGCATAGGTACCCCAGGTACCTAGGTACTTGTAGGTAGGGCTGCGGCAGCGATGCCCCCTGCTGGAGCTGCCGTGTTCGTCTCGGACTCCCGCCCGCTTTAAGATGGCGCCGCACACCAACAGCGCGGGAGAGCCAAAGGAGCCGGAGGCTGATGGAGGGGCCCAAGCATTGAGATCCCTGATCGCAGGGGTCACCGTTGATATCGGACGGCCCGCAGCAGCTCGTCCAGCGCTGCGGAGAAAACGCAGCTGCGGCTGGCGCCCACGACCATTGTCTTCGGGTCCGGGCCATTTGGTGAGCCAGATGGATAGATTCGCTCGTTCCAGCCGTCAGCAATTGTACCCGGGGGCTGAGATAGGTCTGGGCTCGCGGGGCGCCCCTTGTCTGAGCTGTGACGCCTCGCGCAGGCCCCAGAGGCGCCCTCGCAGACAATGCTTCATACTCGTACGAGGAAGGGTTGCAGAGGCAGCTGTCCAGTGCGTTGCTGCAAGCCAACCTCGACGTGCTCAGACGAAATCTTCCGGCCCGGGAGCAACCTGCATGAGCCCGATTAATGAGATGTGCCCTTCCTTTCCTTGTCTTTCTTTTTCTTTTCCCTCCCCGGTGCGGCATCTTCCGCTGCGCATGGCGGATGTCTCAGTCAGTCCCCCCAACTCTGTGAGCATCTCAGCCCTCCACACCCAGCTCATCGCCCCGGCGCGATAGCCAACCGTTGACGGAAGAGGGGCGAGACGGGCAATGTAAAGGCTGCTGTGGATCGAGACAGGCCCCTCCCGGCACTCAATAAGCTAGCAGCGACGCCATCCTCATCTGTAAGCCGCGAGACCCCCATTTCCGCCGCGTGCCATATAAGTCGCCATGTGAATCCTGAGACCCTCCCTCCGTCTTTGTAGGCGCTCAGGGCCGTCTTCACCACCATGTCCAAGAAGACCGTGACCGTCGCCGCGGCGTTGGACCCCAACGTCGAGAACCATGGGGACGAGAAGCGGCGCAAGCGGACCCTGGGCAGCGTCCGGCTCATGCACCACGACACCAAGGCCCTGATCTTGGTCCCTACGCCGACTTCTGACCCCAACGATCCCTTGAACTGGTACAGACCCGTCCTCGTTGCCCCCGGTTCGGGGTGCCGTAGATGTGTATGCAGAAATACTGACAGGCGCGTCCAGGCCGAAATGGCAAAAGTACTACATCGCCACGGTTCTCTGCACGGCCATGGCCATGTGCAACTTCCTCGCCGCAGGGCCAACCATCGCCATCGTGCAGACGGCCTTGGATTTCTTCCCTGAGTCCATGGCCGAAAACACCCTCATGACGTTTGCCATCCCCAAAGTCGCCTACTTCTTCACCACGACGGCCCTGCTCCAGGGCACGGGGAACCTCGTCTGGGTCCCCATGGCGAACAAATGGGGCCGCCGGCCCGTCTACATCCTCAGCTACTTGATATACTTTGCAACCTCGGTGTGGCTCATCTTCGACGAGTCGTACGCCGGGTTCCTGGCGGCTCGCATCCTCATGGGCTTCGGGGCCGGCGCCGCCGAGACCATTGCCCCTATTTCGATTGCCGACATCTTCTTCCTGCACGAGAGGGGGACCATCATGTCCGCCTACACATGTTTCCTCTCCATTGGTGTCGCCGCCGGCCTGATCATCTCGGGTCTCATCACCATTGACCATGACTGGAGGACCATCTACGAGGTGGGCGCTGCCCTGGTTGGCTTCGTCCTCCTCTTAGCCATCTTCACCCTCCCCGAGACTGCCTATCCTCGCGAAAAGCGCTCTGGGGAAGAGGCTTGCGCCTCGACCGAAGAGCTGGGATACCACGGTTCGTCCAAGTCTGACGTTGAGCGGACCACAAAGCCAGCGGCCAAGAGACAGAGCTACGTCCAGTCTCTCAAGCTCTTCGAGAAGAGTCTGACAAACGAAAACATGCTGAAAATGATGGTTCGACCCTTTGGTCTGATCCTCCTCCCGCCCGTCCTCTGGGCGGCACTTGTTCAAGCCGCCACCATTGGATTCCTCGTGGCCGTGTCGTCCAATGTCGACCCGGCGTTCGAGCAGGCTTATCACTTTCAGCCATACCAAGTCGGGCTATGCTTCTTCTCTGCCGTCATCGGGTCGCTGCTTGGCCTCCCAGCCGGAGGTCAGCTGGGGGACAAGGTTGCTGATTACTTGACCAAGCGGAATGGCGGCATCCGCGAACCTGAGATGCGGTTGCCAGCGATTATGCTTTCATGCATCACTTCTCCATTGGCGCTGATCCTCTTTGGCGTCGGCATCCAGCACAAGCTTCACTGGATATGCCCAACCATCGGACTTGGCCTTTGTAAGCGTCGTTCGAACCCGAGGGAGATATCCGTGCTAACCAAACCTCAGTAAATTTCTCCATCACCCAAGCCACCAACATTTGTCTGGTATATGTCATTGACGCATATCGACCCGTTGCTGGCGAGATCACCTTGGCAGTGATGGGTTTCAAATGTGAGCAGCCCCTTTGCTTCCCTTGCCCGGCGCTTGTTCATGAAACTAACGGGAGGAACAGCTCTGTTTGGCTTCTTGCTGTCGTTTTACACGAACCCTTGGATAAACAAAAGCGGTTATCAAAATGCGTACGGAGCCATGGCTGGAGTATCGGCTGGGGTGCTCATCCTGTGGATACCACTCTACTTTTGGGGCAAGAAGATTAGGCACAGCACCTGGAAATGGTCCATGGTGTCCTTTGTTCACTGGAACGATGACCGAGAGGTCGGCGAATAGGGTGATTCGTGCTTGGGAGCGCTTGGGAATGTATTAGTATTGTGAGAAAGCTGTATCGCTGGCTCATGATGGTAGCCACTCGGGCTGCAGGCCCTGCAATGATCGAAGAACTGCATACTATGTACACCGAGATCGAAGAGAACGTGCATGTGCATGTAGTAAATTGCTCTCCACTCAAATGCATCATCGCCAATCAAAGCAGGGTCGTCAGCCAAGCCTCCCAGCGACATGCGCTTGACGCGGCAGCCCTGGCACATCTTTTTAAGTTATGGAGGGTCCGGGAGCCAGGACTATGCCGACATGGCCAGACAACGACTACGTGGAAGATGTGTAAGAAGATACAGACGTTACATGTCCATAAGGGTGAGTGAAAGCCCTCCAGCAATCGATGAGCTTGATTAGGCCATGCATATGTGAGGTGAGTTGGCCAGCCAAGCCAGCAAAGCAGACGGTCTCCTGATGCTGGGTCCAGGTGACTAAGCCGAGCCTACCTGACGCCACACCATGTTGATAAGCTGTGATCCCTCAGATAAGGCTGTTGGTCTGCACCTTGACGCAAGGGTGATCGCGTGTCTCCCGGTCCCCTCAAACCCTCCAGCGACTTCGTCACGCTTCCAAGGCTCCCGCCAACGCTTTTCGCCTTGCTGCCGCAGCCGGCCCCGACCATGACTGGACTTCCAGGGGAGGTAAGTGGCTGTGCCATGCTCGTGCCTTTGCTCCGCTCTGGCAGGGCGAGTTCCTGAGGCAACGACTGATCCGAGCTCAGACCTGAGGCGCCCAGGACCCTTAAATCTCGAGTTCAAACCCGCGGCGAACCACTTCCTTGACAACACGTCGACGCGAACGTCCGAAGCGGCTACAACATCATTCTTGATCGGTCGGAGCCTGACAAGGGCGTGTCAAACGGACTCGAGCCCTGATGTCCTAATATGGCCAGCCCGCCAGGCCAGTCGAGGCCCATCCCCATCGGCGAGCCCAGTGCCGCAGACGACTCCGCAGACTCGGGATCTACTCGTACAGGCTCGTACTCTAGTGGAGACTCCCTGCAGTTTAGTCTGGCGCTCTGTCGATGGCGGACAGTCGAGTTCCACGACCAGGAGTGCTCCCGCTACTTTGACTGCCCGTCCCATATTCTCGAGAGGAGGTTGTCGATGGATGATGTACAGGAACCGAGGAATTCGGGAGGCGGTCCAAGCACGACGTCGGAGGCTCGCGCCGCCGGTGAAGATACCCCAGGAGGCCCCATCGACAGTGCTGATGCGCCCAGCACGGAGCGGACGCCAAACGACCAGTCCCTTCAAGAGCCAGAAGAAAGAGAGTCGATCGGTTCATCGCCGGCCCCCCCAACATCCCCTGAGGCTGGCATGGCAACAAGAGCCGAGCCTGGCGGGCCTATAATTCTACCTATTCGCACGTCTTCAATGGTAGGATCAAGCAACAGTGCCACCTCGCAAAGTGGCACGGCTCGCTCGCAGCCCCATGCCGATATGCAATGGGCTGGGGTGACGTACAGGGCAGCCCGCGAACGTCTCGGCTTACTGGGTCCTTTGAGCTCACCGGAGTATCCCGCTGTTGAAAGGTCGGGAGAGTTGGCATCGCATAGGAGTCGCCGCCGCTCAGTTGTGCAAGGGGACCAGGCGTCGGGGGGAGGCGGCACGCGCCAGACCCAGGCACAGAGCGACGATGGCGGCCCTCTGGAATTTGTGCTCCCTAGGTGGCAGCCTGATGCAGAGGTCACGTACTGCCCCATCTGCCATACGCAGTTTAGCATTTTCGTGCGCAAACATCACTGCAGGTTCGTCGTGCCAGCATGCCAGTCTCTGGAGGGCCACCTCAGCTAACGTCAAGTAGAAAATGCGGACGGGTGGTGTG
The DNA here is from genome assembly GCA_024340025.1 of Tolypocladium tundrense. Lineage (NCBI taxonomy): Eukaryota > Fungi > Ascomycota > Sordariomycetes > Hypocreales > Ophiocordycipitaceae > Tolypocladium > Tolypocladium tundrense. The sequence goes on from JALHBX010000084.1 coordinate 18,473, forward strand.
CAATTCGTGCTCGCCGCATCGAATCATTATACCCCATCAGTACATCGTGCGGCCACCAGGATCCGACATCTCCATGCCTCCGGGCCTGCTTCTGGACGGGTTAGGAGCAGGCTACTTTGATATCAACGGGCCCTCCGGGGGCGAGAGGGTACGGCTTTGCAACCCTTGCGTGCCAGATCCCAACACGGCGCCCCCGCAGAGCCCAACCTCTCCTGCAGGCGCACCACCTCGGCCTGCTCACCAGAGATCGCGGAACAGCATCGGCAGCGTATATGGAGTTGCGCCTCCTACCAACAGGTACGGGGCTGTTCTGGCAGCCAGTCGGAGCGGCAATACTTATCAGTATTATTCTCCCAGATCGAGAAGCATCACTATGGTGAGTTCGTTCCAGCATATCCACGAAAGTGCAAAAGTTGACTCTTCCTATCAGGGTCCCCAAGCACACGGCGGCGACGCTGGATCGGCTTCTCAGCGCCGAGTCAGTACGACGTATCAGTCCCCTCTCGATCGTTTCCTTGCCGCAGGGCCATCCAGCGCGTCGTCATCTTCTCGACGACATCGCCACAGCTCGTTCGGAGATCACGCGTCGTCGTCGCGGCAGCGGGCTTTGCCGCCTCCTCCCCAGATCGCCGAGGAGGACGAGTGCCCAATCTGTCATCGGGAGCTGCCATCACGAGAGCTTCCAGACTTCGAGGCCCATCGGGAATCACATATCGCCACGTGCATCCAGTCGCACAGTACATACGGCAGCCCACGAACCGGGAACGGGGATACGGCACCCCCGCCAGCTCCACGGCGGACCGGCATGTACACATATGCAGCAACGGAGAAGGACTGCATCGATGACGCCGAGTGCACGATATGCCTCGAGGAGTTTACGGTCAGCGTGCCCATGGCACGACTAGAGTGTCTTTGCCGCTTCCACCGGTCCTGCATTTCTGCGTGGTTTATCAATCATCCGGGACGCTGCCCAGTTCACCAGCATGACGGGTTTGGATTCTAGCTTTTTCGGCTAACATAGCAATTGTTTTGTTGTCCGTGTTTTAAACTACATGTAAGGAGTCTAGGGAATGGTTGTTTGGCAGGCATTGTTGACTTTGTCGGACATCACCTCTCCATTTGTTGCGTTTCGAGAGAATGTGATGCAGACAGCGGCGTTCGGGGCGAGGGCTCAAGCAAATTGTAGAGGGCAGACGCTGAGAAGAGCGAGCCACGATTGATACCAAAGTCATTCTCTTTCAATATTAGAGGCCATGGAGCTTACCTCATAGTCATGGTACCTACTCGTATTTGCTACGGGCATCCTGTTCTCTTCATCTCGTATTGCGTGACAGCATCATTTACGAAGTACTTTGTACATATGCCGAGGCAGACGGCAATACATTGCTACAACACTATGTTCGTGCCTTGCTGAAAGAAATGAGCAGTGGACAGGTTGCCGCTGTCCGGGCAGGCTGTTGGATTCGGTCGCCGGGGCGTGGCTGTGCTCGGCAATCGTGAGTGGATCAAGTTTCCGCGGCCGGTTGCGGCTCAGGATGCCTGGTGGCTGGGGGGTGGACAACGCGATGCGTACGAGTACTCGTAGAAGTTGACACGAGGATCTGCGGACGTCGCCTGAGAGGCGCGCAGGAGATTGGGCTACGTACGGAGTAGTCCGTAGCTTCAGAGCATCGCGTGTTGGCACCTGTGTCTGATGCTGTGTTGGAGCATCCTCTCTTTGGCCTTGCTTCTGCTGCAGACGGGATGGAGGCGATGGGTCGGCTGCACGTCGAGACGTCCCACCACCCTGAAAACAATTTTCGCTCTGCTGCATATGTTGGCCGTCATCCTCCATGGAGCATAGTAGCTTCAGCTAGCCGCATTCCGTCCCTCTGAAGTCGGATAGCAAGTGTTCCGCGTCGCAACGAGCTTCTACTTCATGTACTTCGTACGAACTACTCGTACTTCTCCACTTTCGCCATAGCGGCTCACAGCCATCGTCGCGCGGGCCGATGTTTTCGGAAACCGCGCCCAGCGGACGGCAAAAACGGCGTGAGAGGCTCTGCGACAAGAAAACGACTGTCTAAACCAGCTGCTTGATGCCGTTGTGGTGGCATCGATCGGGTGGAAATCTGCAGCCCAGTTGTACCACCGCATAACCAGGGGTTCCCAGGGACGGCTGGCTGGGTCCACTGGGCTGCCTGGTGTAATTGAGGTCCTCCCCGCCTTGGAAGGGACAGCAGCTCAACCGGGAATGGGTGGATGCCAAGTTGGGAGTGGGTGCTGGGAGCTGGGAGCCCCCCGCCGGGTGGCTACAGCTAAGGCTCCCGTCTGGAGCGGCCAGCGCCGGGCTCAGCCAACCAGGCGGGCTGGTTTTGCGCTACCGTGGCAAGCCGGGGCTCATTACGTCGTCATTCAGCAGTGCAGGGCAGCGGCAGCAGGAGCTCTTCAGTGGATGGCAATGCAATCATGCATGGCACGGCACAGATGGGAGCTGAATCATCATTGAGCGGGTACGAAGTACTTTGGACGTGCCACACCCAGATCGCTGCTTGCCGTACGCCCGTGAGCATGCAGGTTCCAGATAGCTCTTGCTCGCACTCTTCCCTCACTCTGCTAGGCAAGGAAGGTACTTGCAGGTTCTTCCTGCCTTGTTGCTTGTTGAGGGTCTGCCTGCTCACAGCCCAGCACCACCACGTCCTCTGATCCCCAGCCCATCGACAGACGCCTCCTCGTCCATCCATCCTCAGCATCGCCTCAACCCTCACCCTCACCATCGCCCTCCCTCGCTCCCGCCAGGGTCGGTTGAGCTAGCTGTTATTAGTGGCTCGCCCAGCCGCAGCTGTCTTGGATCGCTTCCAAGTTTGCCTCGAGCCACGGCCACCACTTTCATTGTCTTATCTCACCTTACCTCAATCAGTATCCATACAGCCGTCCCTCCAGCCCTCTATTCGCAGCTGCTACCCAACGCCCGAGGCTGTTGCGGCGCGCCTTCGAAGCTCGAAATCGTCGTCCGTCAACGACCGCGTGCGCATCGCACCATCATCGCACGACCTCTACCCACCCAACACCCGAGCTCTAGAAGCCTTCCGCACGGCCGACCCTCGCCAATTGACCTCCCAGACTGAGCGCAAATCCGCCGGCCCATCGCCAGTGCGGGCGACATGTCTGCTACAGAGGCGCGCGAGCTCAAGGCCGAGGGGGCCATTGAGGCCGCCGAGAACCCAGAGAGCCAGGTCTCGGCCGACGATGCCCAGAGGGAAATTGTCGCGCTGTCCAAGGACGCCGGTATCCCCGCCTTCTCCTTCGACCCAGATGCCACCCCGGAGCAGAAGCGCGCGCAGGCTCAAGCTGTAAGTAGACCTTGGCACCCTGCCGCTGAGGGGAAGCAGTTGCTAAGACCAGACCTCAATGCAGGCTATCCCCGCCGAGCTCCAGCGCAGTAGGCGCGAGAAAGGCGCCGCAATCATCACCGACCAAGACGATGGCACCGGGCCAGTTGAGGACCTGCCCGAACCGAGCAAAGCAGGCGTGCTCGATGTAGCCATAGACGCCGACGGCAAACGTCTTGCCGATGGCACGGATCCAGGGGCCCAGGAAGCCCCATTCTCCCGTACAGGCTGGGCACCTAAGCTTGGGTGGCCGGCTGGGAGCGCAATGGAAGGGGAGAGCTTGCTGGATCACGCCACCTGGATCGAGGGGAAGCTCCCGGATACTCTCTACGGAGGTACGTTTCGCGATTGCAGAGTCCTGCACGATTAACGTCTGACAATTGTGTAGATTGGTATCACAATGTTGGCCTTGTCATCTTTGCCTGCATTTCGTCGTGGCTCGTCGCAGTCTTCGGCGGCGGTCTGGGTTGGGTCATGATCATCATGGCCGTCTGCGCAACCTACTACAGGACCTCCCTGCGACGTGTGCGACGCAACTTCCGCGACGACGTCACACGAGAATTGGCTCTCAAGAGGCTCGATACCGATAACGAATCATTGGAATGGATCAACTCCTTCATGCTCAAGTTCTGGCCCATCTACCAGCCTGTGCTGGCTCAGACCATCATCAACTCTGTTGATCAGGTCCTCAGCTCGGCTACACCGGCCTTCCTCGATAGCTTGAAGCTCAAGACGTTCACTCTCGGCTCGAAGCCCCCACGAATGGAGCATGTCAAGACCTACCCCAAGTCGGAAGACGACATAGTCATGATGGACTGGAAATTCAGCTTTACACCAAATGACACGGCCGATATGACGTCCCGTCAGGTCAAGAACAAGATCAACCCCAAGGTTGTCCTGGAAATTCGCATTGGCAAGGCCATGATCAGCAAGGGTCTCGACATCATTGTCGAGGACATGGCCTTTTCGGGCATCATGCGACTCAAGATCAAGCTGCAGATCCCATTCCCCCACGTGGACAGGGTTGAGATGTGCTTCCTCGAACGCCCGACCATTGACTATGTCTGCAAGCCGCTTGGTGGCGATAGCTTTGGCTTTGACATCAACTTCATTCCTGGGCTCGAAACCTTTATTCTGGAGCAGATCCACGGTAACCTGGCGCCAATGATGTACGCACCCAACGTCTTTCCCATCGAGGTTGCCAAGATGCTTGCCGGTACTCCCGTCGACCAGGCCGTTGGTGTGCTCGCTTTGACCCTCCATGGAGCACAGGGCCTGAAGAACACCGACAACTTTGCTGGAACCGTCGATCCGTATGCGTCCATCAGCTTCAGCCGGCGCCAGGAACTCGCCAGGACCAAGACCATCGACGACAACTCCAACCCGAGATGGAACGAAACGCACTACCTCATCATGACATCTTTCAACGACTCGCTGGACATTCAAGTGTTCGACAAGAATGAATTCCGAAACGACAAGGAACTTGGCGTGGCATCTTTCCGCCTCGAAGACCTTGAAGAGCTCAATGTCCACGAGAACGAGCGCGTCGAGGTCGTTGCGAACGGCAAGGCCCGCGGTGTAGTGTCCTGCGATCTCCGCTTCTTCCCGATCCTCGAAGCCGAGAAACGTCCAGATGGGAAACTAGAACCCGCACCGCCGTCGAACCAGGGCATTCTGCGATTCACCGTGGAACAGGCTAAAGATCTGGATGGCACGAAGAGTCTGGTCGGCCAACTCAACCCCTACGCGGTCATGTTCCTCAACGGCAAGACAGTTCACCAGACGAAGAAACTCAAGCGCACGAACAATCCCATCTGGGACAACGGATCAAAGGAAATCCTCATCACCGATCGCAAGAAGGCCAAGCTTGGTGTCACCATCAAGGACGAGCGAGACCTCACGGGAGACCAGGTCCTCGGCAAGTATCAAATCAAGCTTGATGAGATGCTGGACTGCATGGAGCAGGGTAAGGAGTGGTACCAGCTGTCTGGGGCCCATACCGGTCGTGTCAAGATGATGGCGCAGTGGAGGCCCGTCGCCATCTCTGGCGTGGCTGGGACTGGAGGCTACGTTACGCCTATTGGCGTAATGCGCTTCCACTTCAAGAAGGCGACTGATCTGCGCAACTTTGAATCCTTTGGCAAGTCGGACCCGTACGTTCGAGTGCTCCTGTCTGGAATCGACAAGGCCCGAACGGTTACGTTCAAGAACGACTTGAACCCGGAGTGGGACGAGGTGCTCTATGTCCCTATCCACTCCCCCCGCGACAGGCTCACTCTGGAGGTGATGGATGCGGAAAAGATGGGCAAGGATCGCAGCCTCGGCCTGGTAGAGGTGTTTGCCGGCGATTACGTGCATCAGGCCGACACCGGCGAGTATCTGGTCAACGAAAAGAAGCAGGTCCGAGATGACGGTCTCCGGCTGCACGGCAAGGGTATCGCCAAGGGAACCCTGACGTATACCACCTCGTTCTATCCTTGCCTCAACATCGCAGATCCCGAGGAAGAGGAGGGAGAAGAGGCAGGTGAGGAGAAGGAGAAGAAGACGGACGAAGTGAAGGACGGCGAAGTCAAGAAGGACGGCGAAGTCAAGAAGAGCACCGAGCAATCCAGAACGTCCGTCGACCGTGCCGCACAGGCCGGCAAGTTCAAGGCCAGCGTGGACAAGAACGGCGAGGAGCAGCCAAGAAGTTCGTCGTCAACCTCTGGGAGGCCGTCTGTCGAAAGCCAGGGCCCACCAAAGATCCGCCTCAGCCCTGAAGAGCTGCTCAAACACGAGAGTGGACTGCTCATTTTCCGACTCTTGGAAGCGGAGATGCCCGAGGGCCACAGCCGCCTGGAGGTGTTTGTGGACGACATGGCTTACGCATCATACGTCTCGTCTACCACACCGACAAGATCGCACAAGTTTGACGAGATAGGCGACTGCGTCATTCGCGAACTAGACGTGTCACGGCTGACGCTCAAGGCGCGGAAGAAGGGCGATGACAGTGATCACACTCTCGCACAGTTGACCGGCAATACTCTGGAGACCCTGAAGCAATGCCTGGTATGTGAATGTGTGGCGGCGTGCGTGTTGGCTACGTGACTTACTAACATGGATCCATAGAACAACCCTACTACTCTCAAGCTGAGAAGCGACGACGGCAAGGGCGGCTGGGTAAAGGTCAGCCTGAAGTATATTCCCATCAAGATGCAGCTGGACCCCAGCGAGAGCATCAACAACATGGGCAAGCTCCGAGTGGACGTTTTGGATGCAACAGAGCTGCCCTCTGCCGACAGAAACGGGAAGAGCGACCCGTACTGCAAGTTTGAGCTCAACGGCCAGGAGGTGTACAAGACCAAGGTGCAGAAGAAGACGCTCTCGCCGGCTTGGAACGAGTTCTTTGAGGTCAACGTGCCGTCGCGGACAGGGGCCAACTTCGTCGTCAACGTCTACGACTACGACTTTGCCGACAAGCCCGACTTTCTGGGAGCGGCCACCATCAACCTGGAGTCGCTCGACCCCTTCAAGCCGTCCGAATCTCGGTATATCCTGGACGGGAAGTCGGGCAGCATACGGATCCGGATGCTCTTCCGGCCAGACTACGTCACGCGGACCATGCAAGGCACGTCGACCTTCTCGGGGACGTTTGCCGCGCCCGGCAAAATCGTTACTGGCGTTGCGGGAGTCCCCATCAAGGGCGGCGTCGCCGTGGCCGGGGCGGTTGGGCATGGCGTCGGCAGGGGAGCATCGTTCCTGCGGCGTGGCATCCTCGGCGGCAAGAAGGATAGCAAGGATGCCAATGGCTCACTGCCTGACGTGATGGACGTGCCCGCCGTCACGAGCAATGGGAGCGAAGCTCCCGTTGGTGGCGGCCTCAGGCGCTCGACGGGCCTGACCGAAGCGGCTCCTATTCCAACGATAGAGCAGCCCGCCGCGCGCGCCAACGACTCTCCCGGCCATAGCAGAACTAAGAGCATCGCTGCCTCCACACACAGCACCATGCCGGGCGGCCCGCTTGGTACGGCGACATTTACGGTGGTTGGTGCTTCCGGCTATCCGGCATCGTCCGACCTCTATGTCGTGGTCTCCCAGATGGCACCAAAGGAGAAGGCCATCGGCAAGACCAAGCATTTCAAGTCGTCCAGCTCGCAATGGAGCTTCAACGAGACTTTCACGACAAGATGCGCCTCGGACGCACAGTTCAAGGTTGAGGTGAAGGGCGACCACTTCATCGGCAGCGACGACCTGGGCGAGCACGTCTACTTCGTGGACGAGTCAGGGGCCGCTGCGCCAAAGGAGCTGACTGTCGGCAACGGCACTGTGACCATCAAGAGCAACTTCCAGCACGCGGAGTCGAGCACGCCGGACTCGCCAAAATCGCATCTGCGGCGCAGCTTCTTGAGTAAGCGAGACGGAGGACGTAGCAGCAGGGAGCCCACACCAAATCCCTAGATTGGAGCTGCTGTCTTTTGGGTGAGGGTATAATAAGCCTGGAGCGTGACAGGAATAACGAGAGATGGCATACTTTTCCCGGAACCAGTTTGGATATTGCTATCACCATCATGGTTACTCTGTCGGCGCTCCTTTTACGTCTTTTGCCTTTTTGCCGTTCCTTTGCGTCTTGCCTGTTTTTATTTTCCTTGATTTTCGATGCTCTGGTCGTCTCCTTGGTTGGGCGGGAAGGAGGGCAAGGAGACGGATGCGGCGAGGGGAATCCGAGCACGGGAGATGGGGGAAGACGGGGAAAATCCAGCAGTTTTTAGTTTTCGATATCCTAGTTGAGTAGTTGCTATTGACGACGCCTGGCAATCGTTATTCTCCAACCATGCTGTGGTATCTTTCAGTGGTGTGCCATGCAATTAATCAGTACTGCGTACGGAGGACTTGGTACGAAGTACATGCATGCCCTGTCAGGCAACGAGGCACCAAGGGTGGCAGGGTGGGTCCGACAATCAGAGAGGTACGTACCCAATACCTTACCTCATCAGCCTGCAGCCTCGCAGCCAGGAGCTCTGCTGTGCTCTGGTGACGCGCGACCCGGAGCTGCCTGACTGACTTCTGCAACGTCAACGTCAACGTCAACGCCAACCACCAGCGGCTCACATCATCGGGAGGGCCTGCACCACCATCTCTGTACAACGAATTGCGAAGACAGTCTCCGCCGCGCCGACTTGTTACTTATCCTCTCCTTCGATCCTTCGACTCACCGGGGGCAGCAGACAGGCTTCAGCGTAGCTTCTCTGGCTTACGGAGCCTCTCGACAACACCACACCCCCTCTCCCGCCAAAATGGATACCCTCGTGGCGAGATACAGCCGGCCGGCGTACGAGCAGAATGAATCCTTTGAGGATGAGGCGCAGGGCCTGATGAACCCGACGTCGAGCCTCGCGGGCAACTTTGCCATGCCTCCGATTGCCCAGGTCAGTAGACGTCCGGGAGGTGCTGTCTGCTCGATGAGCAGAAGATGGGTCTCCAGGCAGACAGACAGAGGGTCCGACTGACATGAGTTTCTTCCTTGCCCAACAGCCCTCGTCCTGGCTCCGCGCCGCTACCGATGACCGCGCAAACCCCGACTGCCCCATCAAAATCGCCCACGGCACCACGACGCTGGCCTTTCGCTTCCAGGGCGGCATCATCGTGGCCACGGACTCGCGAGCCACGGCGGGCAACTGGATCGCGTCGCAGACGGTCAAGAAGGTCATCGAGATCAACAGCGTCCTGCTGGGCACCATGGCCGGTGGCGCGGCCGACTGCCAGTACTGGCTCGCGTGGCTGGGCATGCAGTGCCGCCTGCACGAGCTGCGTCACAAGCGCCGCATCAGCGTCTCCGCCGCCAGCAAGATCCTCGCCAACCTCGTCTACTCGTACAAGGGCATGGGCCTCAGCATGGGCACCATGTGTGCCGGCGTGACCAAGGAGGAGGGCCCCGCGCTGTACTACGTGGACAGCGACGGCACGCGCCTGAAGGGCGACCTGTTCTGCGTGGGCAGCGGCCAGACGTTTGCGTACGGCGTGCTCGACGCCGAGTACAGCTACGACCTGGCGGTGGACGACGCGCTGGAGCTGGGCCGGCGCAGCATCCTGGCGGCGACGCACCGCGACGCCTACTCGGGCGGCTTCATCAACCTGTACCACGTCAAGGAGGAGGGCTGGGTCAAGCACGGCTTCAGCGACACGAACCCCATTTTCTGGAAGACGAAGCTGGAGAAGGGCGAGTTCAGCAACGTCACGAGCGAGCTGGTCTAGGCCAGACAGAAGACGGCGGGCGAGCTGGCGAAGGTACGATACGGGAGGATTGCCGATGGAGACGCAGCAGATGGGCCCGTGGCGGAGATGCTGCGACACGTTGGTCAATGTAACCTGTACAACAAATAAACAAGGCATTTCCTTTTCTAGAGCAGTCGAAGATGCGTATCTTGCGCTTGGTGTGTGAAACATGCATGGAGGTATCCGGCAGCGCTACGATATACGGGTATCTACAACGGCCGGCTGCGGAGCTCTAATGTACAGGTGGGTATCACTTCGATCCGTGTCCGTCCTCGTCCCTCCTCACCCAGCCGTCGGCGCCGAGGATGCCCTCCCCGACGGCCGGGTCCATGGGCCAGCGGCCGATGGGCAGCACCGACAACTCGCTCCGCCAGCCGGCGTCGTACATCTCCATGCCGGTCCAGGCGACCATGGCGGCGTTGTCGGTGCACAGGGCGACGGGCGGGGCGACGATGTCGACGGCCGGGAAGCCGCGCGCGGCGAGGGTCGAGCGCAGGACGTGGGCGAGGAAGCGGTTCGAGGCGACGCCGCCGGCGACGACGAGGGTGCGCGCGGCGGGCCGCAGGGCGGGCTCGTCGGCGAGGGCGAGGCACAGCCGCGACGCGAGGTGCTGGAAGGCGGCGCGGAGCGTGTGGCGGGCGAGGGCGCGGCGGCGGCGAGGCCGTGGACGTGCGAGTGGATGCTGCTGAAGGAGAAGGCGAGGCGGCGCGAGTTGCGGAACGGCAGCGGCACGGCCCAGCCGTGGCCCGAGGGCACGTCGAGCATCTCGTCGCGGCGCGAGCGCGCGGGCCGGAAGAAGGCCTCGTGCTGCGCCGCGACGCCGTCGTCGTCGCCGCCGTCGGCTCCCGTCGCCGGCGGGAAGGCAAACGCCTCGAGCAGGCGGCCGTACATGACGTCCGGGCTGGCGGCGAGGACGTCGGGCGGCAGGATGACGCGCGCCGTCTGGTCGAGGAGGTTGCCGACGGCGATGTCGCCCGTGGCGGCGACGATGCGGTGGTCGGCGAGCGCGGCCGAGTGCACGAGCTGCGTGTGGCCGCCCGAGACGAGCAGCGACAGGAAGGGGAACTCGGGGCCCGTCGGCGGCGCTCCGTCGTCCATGCCCAGCGCGCGCGCGAGCCGCGGCGTCAGCGCGTGCGCCTGCATGTGGTGCACGCCCAGCAGCGGCACGCCCCACGCCACGGCCAGCCCCTTGGCCATGTTGAGCCCGACGGCCAGGTTCGCCGTGACGCCGGGCCCGCGCGTCACGCAGACGAAGTCGGGCCGCCGCGCCCCCGGCAGCGCCGCCAGCGCGCGGCGCACGAGCGGCGCGAGCGACGCGTTGTGCCCCTGCACCGCGACGGCCGGG